>JAGRRI010043201.1:0-10698 GCA_018584345.1 Thuja plicata
TGTTTAACTTTTCTTTGTTTTTGTATAATATTTATAAATTTCAATAACATTTTTATATTAAGAACTTTGTATGTCTTATTTTTAGTTATTTTTTCAATATTTTATATTTTATGAATCTCCTTTTATTTTATTTTCTTTTATTTAATTGAATAATTATTTTTGTATCATTTTGATGATAAATTATAGATTATATTTAGAAAACATCAATACAAAAAAATAAAGGTAATTATAAATGAATTAATTATTTAATTATAATTATGAATTATTAGAAACTTCTATTAATGGGGTTTATAGAGTTAACTTTATTCTTGTGAATAGAATAGAAATGGTTTGTCGATCCACAATTATGAACAGCATAGCATGTGGAGCAATTGACACTACTTATAAGATGCAACTGGAGGAGAATATGAGGACAATTAGATCAGCCAGATCTAACACATGTAAGATTGGTTCCTTGCCTATGTGCAAATTCTTCTACTTTCAGAACTTTTTCCCCTCTGTCAGTAATGTCACTTGGGACACTACCCGACCAATAACTGGACAAATTAGTGAATAAATTAAGTCACTATGAGACAATTTCACATCTATAATGGGTGCATACTTCACCACTTTCAAGGAGGGAATGCAGAAGAGAATGAGAATCGCTGCACAACTTGTGGAACAATATAAAGATGACATTTGTTTTATAGTGGACACCGACACCACTCTTCTCAAGCCATTTGTACCGAGGATAGCATGGTTACCACCATTGGAGTATGAGATCAACATTGATTAGGCTAAATAGGCCATTGAAGCCTTACTGAATGAGCCAATGGATAAATCATTGAGCATATTTGGAACTTATGAAGAAGCCAATGCTAGAATCAAGACAGGCTTAGTAGTGAAGAAGATAGACTGAAAGAAGAATAAAATCATAAATACTCTTCAAAAGAAACTTTTGGTAGATGATGAAGAATTGGAACAAGATGTCACTGAGGGACAGTCACCCGTCGGTGAAGGTAAAGAGTCAAGTGACTCCGAGTCAACTGAATATGATGCACCACCAATAAAGAAACCAAGAACTACTATTGCATCAAGAACTAGAATTCAGACTACAATAGAGGTAGACTCACCTCCAGTAAAGAAAGGTATTGTAAGGACTTATCAGAAGAGAAAGCCTCAAACCATGAAATCAGCACCAAGGCAAAGAAGAAAATATATACGAGGAAAAGAGGACAAGGATGACACTGAACAGGATGAGAAAGAACAAGGACTTCGAACTGAAAAGTTCAAAGTTCCTAAAATATTTGATGAAGTTGTGGATTTAATCATCAACATAGGTAGCATGTCACATCACAAGATAAGATAGGCTAACCTTTTCTCCCAGAGATAAAAATAAGATTGAAGAGGTCATCATTAAGGCAATGGTTGCATACAGATATGTACCAATACAATTCAACAATAATATGCCACAAGAGCTTAACGATAAAATATCAGCAAGATGGACATATGCCTTGCATACAGAAAAATAGATAAGGGAAAGATCCCTATTTACACTGATGCCACCCAAGACAACAATTGAAGAAATTTATTCAAAAAAGAAGGAGCATGGAAAGAAATTTTCAGCAAAGATGAGAGCATACAAGGTACTAGAAGGCAAGTTAGAAGACCTTGACAAAGAAAGCAATGGCATTTGGAATGAAATCCTTAATGTACCCAAGAAAGTACTAGCTCTCATCGAGACACCTCACTATGAGGAGAAGGAGGCTACAACGAGCCCAGAGAACATCATTATTAATGACACCAAGGATGGCAATCTAGTAGATTTGACAATTGAGGCAAGCAAGGCTGATGCAGAGGGTCTAGAGTTCTGGTGTTTCCTTCACCCCAAGTAGTGTTCACTTCCCCAAACCATCCAATGGTTTCAACATATATATTCTCTTCACCAAGATTGGCCTCCTAGACCCTCCTAATCAACTTGCCTCCTAGGTATAGTTGAGTTTTTGAAGCAACAAAAACTCAAACAATTCAAACTAGTTCATCAATCATCTTGTTTCTTCACTAGATCTTCCTCTAGAACACTAAACATGTGCTTAGGATCTTCCCATACACCTCTTAGGATCTATCCTATGTTCATAGGACCCTAAATGTCCATCCTAGGTGTTCAAAACACTTCTAGTCACTCTATTCACTTCTATGTTGTCACAATTCCAAGATAGGCCTAAATAGGCCTATTTCTAGTAGCTCTATTTTCACTATTTTTAAGAAAATGCTCCAAATTATGCCAAAAAAACTTATGAGATATCATATGAATCTGAAAGGTATCAACTAGAACTTCAAGAATCCAAATTTATATTTCTCCAAGACACCCACAACCCTAATTACTTCTAGGCCCTAGTTTTCAATCTATCTTTTAGGCCTCTAGACCAGTCAGTGCAAATTGTCTTCAATTTTACTTCAAACTTTACTCCACCTTCTGTAACCTTTTGATCCTTAAAAGAGACACATTAGGTCTTCTACACATACTACTAAGTTTTCCATACAATATCATGGGTGTACTGATTCAATTCCATCATCGCCATGTCCTATCTCACCTACTCCAAGCAGTCAGCCTAGGGCATCACTCAAGTCTAGGAGTTCACTTGCAAGAACAAAAAGGAAAGTAAAATCACTATTTACAGACCCTAACCTCTCATCCCACTTGGTTTCATCCATTTTAAACTGTGGATGCTTAGGTTAGAGCCATTTTTGTTCCTGCAACTCTGCAAATGGAAATTGCAGACACAGACACCTAAATCTTAATGTAACTTTACACCTACTGAACTTGAAACAAAACTAGAATATGGAAAATAAATCTAACACAAATATATACACTCCCATGGAGTCATATTTCTCAATTCAATCTGTACACATCTGTACAAGGATGCAGAAACACTATAAATTGCAAGAAATCTCAAAAAACCATCTATACATATTGCTCCCATTTGTAGTTTGTCACTAAAACTCCATTAACCTTTCAAAAATCATCAATCCATCCTCAAATATCTGAGCATGGGTGGTTACAACTGTCCAAACTCCCATTTGCAACTTTTTGCAAAAAGGTTCAAAAGTTGCTTGAGCAACTTTTGAAAGTTACTAGCAACTCTTGAGGATTTCTTGCTCTTTGACCAATTTGGTCAAATCGATGCATGTTGACCCATCCTAGGACCCTAGTTAGGACACTTAGGATCCTAGAGAAGACCATAACCCTTAGTTACTCAAAAATAGCAACTTTTACACTTTTTAGACCATCTAGCCATATTGTGAACAAAATGAGCAACATTTGCTCTTACAAACATAGATAAATCAACATGGATCTTATTACAAAACACATCAAAGACCCCTAAACAACCCTAAACACCATCTAACCTATCTTCAAGCCAAAATGGGAGGTGCTCTACACCATAAGCCATGGATTATATACCTCGGATTTTACAATCATTAGGGGATACAACCGATATCACAATCAAAGATATAACTCAAATTGATTCTGATGATGATCCCAAGAATGATGAAGATGTAACTGTCACCACCAATCAAGAAAATGAAAAGGAAAAACTGAATTTTGTACATGTAAATATACTAGGTCGCATGCCTTTATTGATACAAGCTATCAATATTATTACTAAAGAAAAATAAAATACACCTGATCTTGATGCAAACATACCCAAGGAAAAAGGTGATGAACATGAGAAACAACAAGATACAAATGAGGAGCAGAAAGATGCAAGTGGAGAGGATAAACAGAGTGATGTCAAGGACACCGAAGAGGTAAATAAGGCTTCAGAAAAAGACAAGGTTGATGTAGAGACATCTACTACCAACCAACAGGTTAATACCGAGCAGCATACAAAAGGCACCACACCTCCCACACATTCACGCAAACCAAAAGAGATAGAAAAGGAAATAGATATGGTACTACATTCCCCTACTTCTAGCACCATACTGAAGAAGAATAAGAAGAAGAGAAAAGTACCAGTCACACTTGAAGAAATTGTTGATATACCTGACTATGATCCAAGGACACTGGATCGCGAGTCCCTGACCAAGTATGGAGAACTTTTCAAAAGAAAGGCAATATAGGATGAGCTCAGGAATGAGCACAAGAACTCACAAGTCCTAGATATGACAAAAGAAATATTAGTGCAGATAGTTCCTGACACCGAAATTGATCAAAGTGCTCCAATACTTGATCAATTAGCACTTCTCACCGATGCCATTACATCACAGAATGTAGATGCTGACAAGTTCATTGAATAATGTGCTGAGAAGAAGTGTCAATACAAGCTTACAGAAAAGATCAGCCAAGAAGTGGCAGAAAATAACGTAAAACTTTCTGAATTAGTAACTACCATGGAACCCATAATATCATAATTAGTTAACCCATTTCAAAATTTGTGCACACTAGAGCATTTCACTACCAAGCATAATGAAAAGATAGCTAAGATAGATGAAGATCGTAAAGCTAGTGCGCAAAGTCTCACAACCGAGGAAAATGCATTCCAGATGCATTATGAGAAAATTGTAGAATCAAAATGGTTGAGACTAGAGATACAAAAGACTAAAAGTAGAATCAGAGATGAGGTAACCGAGCTTCAAGCTATGTTACTCCTGAATCTCACACTATTTTTGAAACACGTGACTTTGGAAAAAGCATTAATTGCCACCCCAGAGATGTCAGTTACTGAGAGTATATATGACATGTGTGCCAGACTCGCATTGGAGCACAAGACTCTTGAGCATCTCAAAGAGAAATGGGAGAAGCAGATGGCAAACATACAAAAATACAATGCCCACATATTTGACAAGCTATAAGTATTACACCTTTGTCATTATTTTCAAAAAAATGGGGAAATGATATGTAAGGGGGAAATATATGTATACATGTCAAAGGAGGAAAATGTACAAAAGGGGAAAACATGTCAAAAGCCAAAGAGAGAAATACACAAGGATAAAACATGCACATACACTGTACTGAGGCATGCACATAGGGGGAGTCATTGACAAGGTAAACACGTGGTGTATATACTGAACATTTCAGTTTTATCATATCAGTTTTTGATACTAATGCCAAAGGGGGAGATTGATAATCCTAAAGGATCATATTTGTCATTAGTATACAAGGAAACAATTTTTGGATTGTCGATTTACATGATCACTGAGTGACAGTATTCAGTCAAGCACAATGGTCACTGACAAACCTAAGTGCAGAGGTCACCGAAACAATCAAGTGCAATGGACACTGAAACAAAAAAGTGCAATGGTCACCGAAAATGTCTTAGTGCAGTGAACACCAAAATCAGTGAATACCGAGAGCACTATCACTGACAGATAGTTCATAGAGTAAACCAAGAGCACAGTTCACAGAGGAACCTAAGAGCATTATGTCTGCAGAGACATCACTGAGCACCAATCTAACCGAGAGACAATTGTATTCCCGAGAAAATCATATCTGAGACAACACGTCGGCTAAAGCACTTTAGTTTTAAATTATCTTTATGCTTAGCTTTAAAATCATTTCTTGAGGATCAAGTAAAGTATATGTAATAGTTTTAATCAGTTTAACTGATTGTAAACATGAAAACTAGTATATCAAGGTCAAGTTGTAAACCTTTGATAATAGAGTTTTTATTGTAAAGCGTGAAACCTAATTAGGTCAATACATTGTATAAATAGATGTAGTAATCAATCAGAAGATGATGTGATGATGATTGTAGCTGCAGAGGACATCTAAGGATCAAACAAAGAGTTTCATGCAGGAGGATAGAAAAAGAATAATTTAGTTATGAAGAACAAGATTCAAGGCTACCGAGCAGAACACAGGTATTAATCAATCACTATAGGTGATACATAAATTTGTGAACTTAATGGATCTGTATTCAGAAATTCAAGATTGCATACTATCAGGTCAATAATTATTTTTGACTACTCTCTAACAATTGTAGCAAATAGGAGAAATCCTTTAAGCAGATGGAATTAAGAGTCTTATTGTAAATCTCTTAATCGAGTGCACACTTAACAGTGTTGTTAAAATCTCTTAACCAATTAGACTTAACAAGTTTAAACATGTTACTCCTAACAGGGTAAGATCATCAGAAGTGATCACACTTGTCGCCTTAACCAACACCTTCCATTCTACAGATAGTGAATCTTTATGGGTTTCATCCCCACCACAGTTTTTACCTTCTAACAAGTGTTTTCTGTGTTACCAATTCTTGTGTTATGTGTAACTAAATTTCATGACTGTTTACATGCAATTGCATTTATGTTATCATATTACATGCATAAGGTAGAAAAGCAATATGGTCGGTAATGCAACGAAATGATTACTAAATTAAAGGTTAATTGATAAAAGGTTTTAAGGGTACTGATTCATCCCTCCCCTCTGAGTACACATCATTCCATTATTCGAACAACTCATACAACAAGTACTCTCCACAATGTGGATAAGAATTTGAAAAGGCCAACTAAAAGGAAGAAAGCTATTGGCAAAAGATGTCAAACATAAATCAAATCTAGAAAAAAAATACTAAAATCAGATATTGGTTATGTCAAATTTAAAAGAATAAGAATATCTCTTGACTACACACAACAACTTTAAAAAAATTCATTTGCAATGATACGACAGCTAGGACCACCAACCTTTTTCCTCACCTTTACTAGTGTTGAACAAAATTGGTTTCCTCTCACAAACACACTTGAAGAACTACACAACTCTCACCATTCATCAAGAAAACAAAATTTCAACATTACCAATCAGACTCATACATACTAGCTCATAAAAAAAAAGATCCAATAACTTGTGCAAGATACTATAGACATAGGATAAATGCACTTAAATTTTTGATATTTGCAAACCACTCATTCTTTGGAAATATATTAGACTATTTCTCAGTAACTGAATTCCAAAATCAAGGAAATTAACATGATCATTTCCTCATTTGGGTTCAAAATGTACCAATCTATGGCAAGCATAGCAATACAAGCATTGTAGAATTCGTTGACAAGTACATGATATGTGAAATAGAAGATTTAGAACCAAACATGGCCATATTGCATAGGCTTCATCATACAAAACAATGCAAAAAATCAAAAAAAGGTTATTGCAAATATAATTTCCCATTCCCGCCAGTTAGCAAAACTACAATACTAGAACCATTACCAGAAACAAGCGAAACTATAACCTCAACCGCCGATAACATTCTTTCTAGACTTCAAAAAGCATGCTATCATAATACATTTACATTCCAAAATTTCTTAAATGAAATGGGAATAAATTAAGATGAATACATTGTGACTTTAAGATCAACAATCAATAGACCCACCCTTTACCTCCAAAGAAAACCTTCACAGATATGGAACAATACCTTTTCCAAGAAAATTCCCCAACTTTGGAAAGTAAATACATCAAAAAGACAATATAGATGCACTAAAAATGATATCGAGACTGGGGAATGCATTATTAAACTTGCAACAAATGTCATCTCAACAAGCCGCTCATCTTGCTCTTTCACTCCCACTAAATTATATCTCTAGAAAATGCATATTTATTGACACCATATCAGAGAACGATCGTACATTTATATTGAAACGTGTCAAATAATTAAACAAAGAAGCAGATGAATCATAAAATGTAATGTTCAAGTCTCTAATGGACTACTATTAAAATGTCCACAAACTATTCGACACATATGTCTTGCAGAATTTGTGTCCAAGTATAAAAAAGATGGAAGCAAGCTCCGACCAAAAACTTTAAAAAAAGTTATACGATTTGTTAACTTCAACAAATATTTGGACTTATACAATCATTGTAGAGAGCAATTACTACTATACATG
Organism: Thuja plicata; assembly: GCA_018584345.1. NCBI lineage: Eukaryota > Viridiplantae > Streptophyta > Pinopsida > Cupressales > Cupressaceae > Thuja > Thuja plicata. The sequence continues at coordinate 7,855 of JAGRRI010043201.1, forward strand.
CCATTTATAATTAACGAAGCCACATTGAAACATAATTTTGACTCTTGGTAAAAATTCTTTTTGCACAATGAAAATATAATCCAGATCAATCATGCAATTTTTTGCTACAACACGAACACTACATGGGGTGACATTGACAAAGAAATTGATGAGGTAATCAAAAATGATGGGGACATTGACAACATGTGCTTCATAAACAAAATAAGAAAACGAGAAGACCAATATGACATTCTAGAAGATATGCAAGCCACGCTTTGTACAACCATAAATACCAAACCTCCAAAAGGATTCAAAATCGCACGATATCCACAAATAATGGACAACAATAACTATTACAAATTGGCAAGAATTCTAAATAAAGAACAACAAGAAATAGTCAAGGACATTGTTATAAAAAGGTTAAATGACCTGAAAACTCCATTGCATTTGTTCTTGACAGGAGGAATCAGGACCGAAAAGACATTCAATGCAAAATCCATTTACGAAGCCCTTATTCGTATTCACAACAATAACATTGACAATGATCTAAATAAACCTAAAGGCCTATTAACATCATATACCAAAAAAGTAGCCTACAAGATTGGTGGAACAACCTTACATTCAGCATTTCATATACCTTTCAACAAATCAGAACTTGTCCCACTCAACACAGAAACACTTGATACAATGTAAAAGAACTACAACCAATTACATGTACTCCTCATTGACGAGATCTCGTTAGTAGGTTCAACATTTCTATGCTACATTGACAAAAAATTACGTGATATAATGCAGTTGCCTACTATGTACTTTAGTAACCTTGATACAATTTTCTGCGGAGACTTATATCAAGATCTCCCTGTACTTGACTCAGTTGTGATGACAACAAACCAAAATCAACAGAATTAATGCCTCACACTTTTTGGACAGACAATATAAAGTGCTACTCATTGACAACGACCATGCGCCAAAAGGATGAAATTTTTATCTCAATTCTCAATAGAATACAACTAGGCATACAAATGATCAATGATATTCAGTACCTCAATCAAAATTTCTTACGTCCACCACCCATTGACCCAACACTTCCATACCTATTTTATAGGAGAAAGGAAGTCGATACACACAACAATAATATGCTATCTATAGTTCCTAGAAACCTCATTAAATTAGATGCAATTGACCATGAAGAAAACAACTACAATATAACCTAGCTATACAACCATGTAGCAACTCTCCCAACACAAATAGCACTAAAACCAAACATTATTGTTGAGATTTTTGGAGGCAACTACAATATAGAAGATGGCATCATAAATGGATCATATAGAATATTCAAGGCATATACCACACAACAAGATCTTGATATATTTTGGATAAAATTTAATGACCCCAAAATTGGCCAGCAACAAAGAAATTAACTAGCTTAATACTATATTCAGGGCATTGAAAGAGATTGGGTTCCCATACTTCGAATTGCTAGGCCCATTCCAAAACTATTCAGTAGTGGAAAAAATAGAATTAGAAAATGATTCCCAATACAAATGGCATGTGCATGAACAATACATCAATCACTAGGACTCATGATGGCAGGGCTCGCATTTGATCCAACTGGCAGTACACAACATGGGTTAACATATACAACACTTTCACGAACAAAAGCAATTGAATCACATTTCCTATTGAAACCTTTAGATTCTAAAAATTTTAAATTCAAACCCAAAATCAACCATGAGATGTCTCGGCTTCAGTCAGATGCACAATGGCAAATTGAAAATCAGACAACCTACTCAAATCATGCATCACACATACTATTGTGCACATTAAACACTCATAGCTTTAGTGCACACAAAAATGATATTATAAATGACCACGACATAATTTACACTGACATCTTATGCTTGCAAGAGGTGCACTTACTTCCACTTGATACAAATATCCTCCAAAAATACAATGCCTATACAATATATCATATACATGGCATCACAACTCTTGCAACAAAAAATCTATTCGTCTTCAATACAAAACAATATAGAAGAACAAATGGTGAAGCCATCACATTAACACTGCGTTACCATACCAATGACCTCAATGTCTCTAATATTTATGCACGACCCAGTTCTTCCATAACAGAGATCATGTCCATTGTGACTGAAATAGTCACATATATCACTACAAAAAAAGATCTTTTCATTATTGGCGATTTTAATATTGACATGTCCAAAGAAAACACAACCACAACAAGACTCATTAAACATATGCAACAATACAACATACATTTCATCTTGAACAATACACATACATCAAATAGACCATTAATTGACCATGTATGGAAAAACTCAGCCACAAATATGTGCTCCATTTAGAAAATAGAAGTATATTGGACAGACCACCTTGCAACTTTCATAAACATTGACTGCACCTAATACAATACTCCTACTTGAAACCCCAACCTCTCCAATTATAAAGTAACTGTGTTATATACAAACTATGAACACCATGAATCCAACAAGAAATGATACATTAGCTTTACCAATATTAGACTCCAAATCTTCTTCAATCTTCAAATACTAACAAATACAAAAAATACTCTACATGTACTACAATTTCTAAGTGAATCCACTACCTACAATGCATTATATACAACTATGTACACTTAAACCCCTACCTTACAAGATAATCTACATCTTTTCAGTCGAAATTCATTTTCTAAATATTTCTTTTTTGCAGCAACAATGAATACAGCAATGCCAACAACCAGTGAAGCACATCCAAAGGAAGAAAAAGTACCAAAGAGGTAATTAAATTTAACATTTTCATTCTCTACATATTTTTACAGATCTCCAAAGTGAACATCACCTTTCC
>JAGRRI010043204.1:0-11142 GCA_018584345.1 Thuja plicata
ACATGATTCAACACAACACTCAAAGGTGTCATTAATGTCATCATAGGCCTCAAATCAATTTGTATGTAAAGGTAAGGTGGTTGTTAAGTCATCCAACAATTCCTCATGACATGAACTGTTAAAGGAATCCAACTTTTTGTCACAATCCTTAATTGAAAATTTATAAATTTCAGCTTCTAAGTCACCAAAGTAGAGTTTTGAACATTCCATACCTTTCACAATAGTTGGATTCATATTATAACCAATGATTGTGTCATTTTGTGGGGGAAAATAGTGAAATTCTTATCACTTTCCTTGTTGGTCTGAATTTCTTTGGTTGCCTTATCTTTATCCCTATCACCACAACCATGATTAGGTGTCCAAGTTTGTTGACATGTGAAACCAATTTTATCTCTTCTCATTCGGTTCTTGCTCATTCCAGGGGATCCCACAACCTGTATACCCATTGCAATCAACTCACTATCCTTCATGAGATCACTGAACTTCTCAATCTTACATTCAATCAATTCTTTCGCAAGCTCATATGCAGTAGGGGAAATTTTATATTCTCCTCTCCAAAAATCTAGCAGATATGATTGTACTTTCTTGCACATGTCTTCTTCCTCATCTATAATTAATGACATAACTATTTTTATGTAAGATTTTAAATGGTCTGGATGATGTTTTATGAAATTCCTTAAGAAGCACTGAAATAACTATTGAATCATCTTTTCACAACCAAGATCCAACATGGGAATGAAAAATCTATTTTTTTCCATTAGTCCCAAGATTTTTGCCCACTTACCAAAGGTAGGACCTTTGTCATTATTTAGTCCATATATAATATCCACAATCAGTTGTAATACCTACTTCAAAATGTTATCAGCATAAGGTGTAATAGGAGTTATAATCCTGATAATTTCACTAAGGCATGTGGAAACTGTGAGTCTAACTTCTTTGTGAGGGTGTTCCATAAATCCAGGTTGAACTAAGGTAACCATAGAAGGTTTCAAGGCCCAATTGAGGAGCCTACACTCAATTTGGTCTATCGTAGATAGATATGAATCTATCTCTTCCAATTTGACAAGCATACCTCCCATACATTTCATGCTCTCCAAGTGCCATCCAAGGCAATATAATTCATTTCCTATTTCAATTTATTTTTGTATGTCTCTTAGTTGTTCACCATCAAAGGTGTCATTAAATTCTTTCGAGAACACCTTGCTTTTCATATTTTCCATTGTCTATATTTTGTCACTTAAGGAACCCTTAATCTGAAACTAAATATACCTTGTAATTTTCAAACAATTTGCACTGCTTTTGTCAAAATCGATTATAATAGCTACATGAATCTTGCCCAATCTAAGAATTCTATGGCTGAAATTTGCATTGAAATATTATTAAGAAATTTCATCATATAGTTTACCTATAATCATCACATAGACATTTTCACAAAGTAGTAATTGGAATTTTCTTCTTTATTCAATTGGCTGGGAGTTCCCTTTCAAATACTTATTCAGTTTCAGAGATATGAGCCAAAGGGTAATCTGAAATTAATTGCAGAGATATAATCCAATAATTTTAGAAGAAAATAGAGATGATAAACTGCACCTCTGAAGCAAACTGATGATAATAATAAAACACTATTCATATGAATTAAAACACCCTTAAGAATCATAAATTTCTATCGAATTCCTCTGCAAGTCAGGTCTGCGCACAAATTTCAAACGGTTTGCTACTAATGGTTTAAAGTCTTCTCAGAATCATCAATGGTTGTTTCTGCAATAAACTCTAAATTATGAACCCTAAACTTTGAACCAAATGCCAAGGCATATACTATTCCACCAATAAGTAAATCTATTATTTGTCTATTTGAATATCTCTGCTTAACAAAACTGAAGGGGCGTTGGTAGTGATATGCTACGCTGATTACTTAATGATTCACAGAGACCAAGAAAATCTTTTCCAGTGTTTAGCTCAAGAACTAAAATCAATACTATGAGATCCCTCTTCACTCAAGCTTATTGATAGAATCCCTGGATTTGATGGTACTATGATGCCCAAGACGGATAGTAGCATATGGTTATTCCTAACCAAATGAGAAGAGGCGTCTCCTCCCAATATCGAATGCTTCTCAGAGCCAATCAAATGCTTCTCAGAACCTCACACATAAATGAAATAATACACCATAATGTTGCCAAAACTTATCCACGACATTAAAAGTCCACAACAAGCTCTATCCAAATTGAAAAACAAATAACGACTTCCAGACTGGTGAAAGAATTCAACAAATTCTGTGTTTCCAATCAAAACTCTCACAACAAACACACTTAAGGAATAAAAGTTTGAACCATCATACTAATTTTGGGCCTCCAACAATTAAATCAATGCCCAATAGCGTTCCAGGCTATGGTGTTGAGAGTCGTTACTCAATAGAAATTCACTAGCTTGTATTTCTTACACGACACAAATTAATCCAAAAACTTTCACAAAAATTTTAAGAGATAATATTTCTAACCATTACATCCACAAATTCATCATAAAATTTTTGCCGAACTTTAATATTTACCATACCGCATTCAAGCATGTATTATAAAATCTCCTTTATATTGCCCAATGAAATAATTCACCTTTAAATATTTGTACAAACAATAGTGGCCTCCTTCACAACGTGAGCTTTAGGATTTTAATGTATACTCAACAAATATATCCCAACCATTATATTATAAAATGAATTTCCTCATAACACCCTTAGCGATTGTAGCATAGAGGTGCACACGATCTTTTCAGAAATACAATTAATTCACTAAAAATATCAATAACTCGCTTGAGAATTATTGAGGCTCCCGACTATTAATTTATGCCAATATAACTTTAGAAAGCCAAAATATTGAAATATTGATTGGGCCCAACACAAAATATTTCTCTATCGACAATAAAATATTTCCAACGAACTTATAATATTCCCTTATAAAAATATTGATTTTTTACCGTTAAAGTGGCAGCATAAATATTTATCTTTCCCTGTCAAGTTATTTGTTTTTCAAAATCACTCTTCAACCTTATGCAAACTGTGTCAAGTTATTTCTCTTTCCAAAATCAATCCTCAATCTTATGCAAATTGTCTCTGCACATAAAACCTCACAGGCTGGCAGGATTGACAGTTTTTGATACCACTGAAATATTCCAAGTGGGATATTGTTTTCACAACAACTCCAAATAATTTTCTAGAAATTATTCAATGATAAAATTTGAAGCAAATATTGAGATTCCATAAATAAACCCAACAATTTACTCACATTAAACCCTTAGAAATAGTCCAATCTTATAAACAACAAATACAGTCAAACTGGATGCAAAAAGAGCCAGAAAACTCAATGGTGAATTCTGATGTGAATCCACTCTGTTGATGAATTGGGGCTACATCCAATCCACCTTTGAGACAAAAGGGTTTCCATCCTCAAGGCTGAAAGAAACTGAAGCTGAGAGCTTCCAATCTCCAAGAGACAATTCCAAAATAATAACCAAGCATAAACCAAATGAGTTTCCTTTCCCTCTTTTAAAGCAAGAAGTTGTGACTCTTCAGTTTTCCTTCTCCGTTCTTTGATATTTTCCCTTTATGTCTTAATTAAACCACTTTAAATTAGTATATCCATTTAATAATAAAGTGGCATGATAATATACTATTAAATCTTCTACAATTAAAATGGATGATCAAACAAACTTAGAAGATGATGTGTGATAGCTTACCGAAAAGCTCTCGACAATACGCTCCAAGTCCAATACTGAAAATTCTAAAAGACTGAACCCTGATAACTTACTATAAATAGTAAATATCGAGGACCCCTGCCAAAACAACTCCAATTGGCCTGGAACTAGAAGTGCCTAGGCCAAAACTCACACTGACCCTTGTACTGTCCTGGTTAGCCGTGAGACCATGGAAAAGGGCTAAAAATGCATCAGAAAATAGCTTAGAAAAGGGGACATTATACAGAGTCCCACTTTTCCTCTCAACATGCGAAAATTCTAAACAACATACCCTACCTACAATGTACCTTGCGTGCCCTAAGTGCATAAAATCATCAAAATTTGATAGACTATTTCTTGCAACCATGGCACCTTCACATGATCTATTTGAACCTATAGGGTCATGTTTGGCCCCTCTACAATTTCTTAGTTTTTGAAGACTCAGAGTCATTTGTGTAGGGCAACATTTTTTTGTTGATTCAAAAATTGTTAGATGTACTCAGTGCAAACTTGCCAAGTATCCCATACCGTGTTATGTTCCTTGTGGGTACAAACTGACATCGTGATCAAATCTGATAGGATGGGTTTACCCTAGGCATGGTCCCACTTTTCCTCTCAACATGTTGGAACACTCAACAACATACCCTAACGATGATGCACCTTGCGTGCCCTAAATGCATAAAACCATTAAACTTTGATAGAATGTTTTGTACGTATTCTTCTACAGGGGCACTACCTTAAGCCTTCAATTCTTAGGTATATATATTTGGAATCCTAAACTTTAAAGGTGGACTGAAACAATTCACCTCTTAAGATAGAGAGGGCATGTAGGTGGGCTAACGAACGGAGCTTTCCTTATTTTCTGGTCAAATTAAGGAAATCAAAGATACAAGGGGAAACACGCAAGAGTTAGATACTTGTTTAGATTAGTGGTGGATACAAGTCAGATTGAGGTTAGCGAACCCCCAGCGGTATGGGTGGGTCCCTACCTAAAATTCTATGGTTCTATGGCCTAACTGCATGCGATCTCTTTGAGCGGGTGGGATGTTACTAGATCAATAAAGTAGATAGAAGAATCAAATTCCTCACCTGTACCAAGACCTTTCTCTGGACCTTTTAATAAACACCCTACAATTTGGCTATGAACTGCTTCTATTTTGTTTGTATAGCTAGCCCAGGGATAGTTCACAAGATAGGATAGAAAGGGTCGTCTTCTACCCCTACCCCTACTATTTTAAGGGTAAGGGCGATCGAGAACAACTGCTCTTGCCTCCCACACCCCCAGGTAGTGATTGAGAACAACTGAACTTCCCCCACTATAACTAGTGTTGGGGTCCTACCTTTCCATATAGCCCTACGTCTAAAGAAGGGGGATGAGAATGGTGAATGGAATTCAGGATTTGGCATGAACTGTTTGGCATATTCCCATGCATTACACACTCGTTCGCCACTTTGTTCTCAACTGCTCCCCCACCCCAAATAGAGTTTAGTTGAATATCGGTGCACCGGGAAGCACGAGAGAAATGTTCAACTTGCATGTGTTGAGAATATAGCTAGTGTTCATTCTAAGCCAGGAACAAACTCATTTTTTGATTATGATTCTTTCTGATATAGTAAGCATTGAACCAACTGAACCGCCCAATGAATAGTAGGGCCCAGAATGGCAACCAACCCAACAATCGAACGGGAACTATATTACAAATCATGGCACTTGTGCACAATTGGTTTAAACCTATCGGGTCATGTTATGCCCCTCTATAATAACTTGGGTCAGTTTTTGAAGACTCTAAGTTGTTTTTATAGGGAAATAATTTTTCTATTCATGCAAAAATTGTTAGATGCACTCAGTGCAAAGTTGCCAGGTAACCCATATCATTTTTTGTTCCTCGTGGGCACAAAATGACATTGTGATTGAGTCCAATTGGATGGTTTTAGCCTATGCATGGTACCACTTAGCGTCTTGGCACGCTAGAATGCTCAACGACATACCCTACCGATGATGTACCTTGTGTGCCCTGAGTGCATAAAATAGTCAACTTTGATGAATTGTTTCTTGTAAATTGTGGCACCTACACACAATCTATTTGAACCTATAGGATCATGTTATGTCCCTCTACAATAACCAATGTCAATTTTTGAAGACTCTGAGTTATTTTTGTAGTGAAGCAATTTTTTTGTCCATGCTCAGATGCACTCAGTGCAAAGTTGCCAAGTAGCATGTACCACGTTCTGTTCCTCATGGACATGAACAAACACTATGATTGAGTCTAGTTAAGTGGGTTTATGCTAGGCATGATCTCATTTTTCCTCTCAAAATGCTAGAATTCTCAATGACATATCCTACTGATAATGTACCTTGCATTTCCTAAGTGCATAAAATCGTAAGAAGTAAGATACACATGTGAGCCTATGTTAGATAATGATGATGAATACACACTATCTACTAGTATCTATTTTAGTGAAAGATTATCTTTAGTGCACATGTACACTGACACAAAAATTTTAGATAGAAAAGTAATAAGTATTGTGAAATTATCCACAGAGCAATGTGAAATAAAGCCTCAAATTGGCTCATTACCAGACAAATAATCTGGTCATATGATTCATTCCAACACCACAAATATTTCAATTAGAAATGCCTATTCATCAATTTCCTTGTATTAATGGGACTTGGAAAGCCAGGTTACTCGTGTTGGGCATGATCCCTAAAACTTCTTATTGAATTATGTCTCCATTGGGATCGAAGACGGTTGTGAAGGAGACTTGGGTGTTCATGACAAGTCCCAGAGAGGGGTTGATCACTTTTAAATTTACATCTAAATATACCCTTAAATTATCTCCTCCAACAAGCCTGGTCCCTTGAAGGAACAACCTCCTTCTTTATGTATTTCATGTTTCATGTAACTATTCAATGGATTTCTTAAATTGCTAACTAAATATGAAGGTGCATGACAATTGCTTTTATAGTTTTGACTACACATATCAGATGAGAAATTAATGAGTTGTCAATAGTAAGAAATCCTGAAACCAATTCATAAATTGCACCATCTTTCTGATTTTGATCATCACTATAGGGGCTCAATGGGCTTGCTGAAGGTCTACAATCAAGATTATCTATTAATTACAAAAAATAACCCTTGACAACCAGATTAGTGAGAAATATCAAAGAAATGGTTCTTGCATGTATTATTTAAACATATATCAAATAGGAAACTGTACAATATAAAATGGCGAGCAATCCTAGGATGAAGATCACTCACTAAATTATAAAATACATTAGGGAAAGAGTTCTCCCAACAACTCACCCTCAAATAAATTAGATTAGCACGACCCCAAAATGGATGAAGGGATGCTAATGCACGATCTAAGAGAGAGTGGGGAATTGGGGTTTTCTTTCCCTTAATGTGATAGAGATGATGTGATATGATATATAAAATTGATAAGATTGGTAAAGGAAATGATAAATTAATAACATATGATATCATATTTGATGTATAAAAGTAAGTGCAAGGAAGGAAATACAAAGAATGGACTCACCTTGGAGAGAAAAGAGGTAAATGGACCTTCAAATGTGGTTTTGACTATCATAGAGGTATTAGAATCTGGTAAAATTAAAGATCTGGGCTTCTGATGCCTGAAACTACGTTCTTTGAAAATATCAGCCTCTAAGGAAGAGGTTGACCTAGACGAACTAGTCCCAGATGATTTTCTAGATTTTTGACCTAGTCCTTTCAACTCCAAATCTGGTGACATTTTTAGGGTGCCTGTGATTGTGATTGATATTCCCAAATTTAGATATGAAACTTTGTTACATGTTCCTGCAAATAGAGAAAAGGGGTAAAAGGTTATGGAGAGGTGTTTGCCTTGGTCAAACCCCTATATAGGAATCGACCTTGAAATGAGATAGAGATTGCATAAAGGAAAGTAAATATAAACAAGATAAATGTCAATATTCACCTTGTGTGTGAAACCCTCATGGATGGATATTGAGATTTGTAAAACCCATGAAGATGCTTGTATGTGTGCTTGAGATGTAGAATCAAGGATGTCCTCACAAATGCATGGATCTACACTTTTAAATACTAGATCTTGAATGAATGTATGCTTGTTAACCTCAATGGAGAAGGACAGAGAAGAAGGAAATATGTATGTTCATCTTCTTGCTTGATTGTGATTTTTTTGGCATTATGATGAAATTTGGTGGGGAAATGATGAGTTTAAGTTTTTCATTGCTAGAAACTTATTAATTATATTAATTTTGGTACATAGGTTACCCTAACCAATTGACATGATGAATAGGTGAAGCAAATATGCTAAGTGTTCTGATTGGTGAGCAGAAAGATAGTAACAATTTTGAGTTTTGAGTAGCGCCTGAGATGGTGATAATATTGGGAGATGTGATCATTACCTGAGTCTTATTATGATTAGAGGAGTATAGATTTACGACCGCGACAGTTAACTCAATAGTGTGTGAAAGATAGTTTTTGGTAATTGTTCTATATGAATCGGTTGAGTTACTAATTGATACCTAATGTTTAGATGGTTAAGGAATTTAGGTTAATGATGATATTTTGTATTAAATTTTGGTATTACATTTTTGGGCCAACGTGTAAATATTTATTGACACAAAGTTTCATGAGCTAAGCCAAACTGAGGGACGACTTGTGGATTATTTTTTAATGTTTAACTGACTTAAGAGAAACTATAAAAATGGATGCTAAATAAGAGATTTAGGGTTGTTGATCATGTTTTTTGGTGGTTGTGATCAGACACAAAGATTATGTATTGTGTGAAGAGATCAGATACTGAATTGGATCTTACAGGAAAGCAGTGTCATTTCAGATCAACAAATTGATTTCATTGCTCAAGGCTAACTCTAATAGGTTAGAAAGGCTAAATCCATTAACAACATGGATCCTAATAGATCTTATTGTGTAAATCCTCTAACAAGGTGACTACTAAGAAGGAGTTCAAAATCTTGTAGCAAGGTAGATCTTAATAGATCTCATTGTACTTCTAACAAGGTACTAGTCACTCCTAACAGGGTGAGGCCCTAACAAGGTATTTTAAGCTCTTAATGAGAAACTCTTTTAACTGTAGTGAAGAGATTTATGGGTGTCATCCCTACCTTGGTATTTTCCCTCTAACTAGGGTTTCCACGTTAAAATTATTGGTGTTATAGTTTATGCTTTGTGGTTGATTGAATTACTTTACTTGTATTGCATAGTTACAGTTACTTGTTTGATTTTGTGGAAGTTACTTAAGAGCATAATCATATTTTTTTTTGAATGAGTATATGTTATTTTTTCACTAATTCACCCCCCCTCTTAGTGCTTCTATATGTCAACAATTGGTACTAGAGCCTTGTTCCCTTGAAGAAGTCTAATAGCTTGGGAGTGATCCTAAGAGAGATATGGAGTTTTATAGAAGACAACTTGCTGAGGCTAAGGACATGATTGAGAAACTTAAAGACCAGTTGAAGATCTGTAGAGGTAAGAGACATGAGCTTCTCAAGCAGTTGGCTGATAGTCAAGATCTTATTGAACACCTTTCTTAGCAAGGTGGATCCAATGAATCTATAGTTGAAGTTGTAACTTTCAAGATTGAGAAGCTTGCCACAGATAAGAAGGACATGCAGAAGATGCTTAACAAAATGAAGCTAGAAAATAAAAACATGCAAAAGGAGTTGGAAAAATTCTCATTGAGAATGGGTGAAGAGATTGAAGCAAGAGAGCCACAAACAAAGCTAAGAAAGTTGACGAGGATGTCCTAAAATCCAAAGATGAAACCCTAGTAGTTAAGGTAAATGAAATTTTCAAATCTAAGCAAGAAATTTCTACATTGAGGGAAAATCTACATGAGATTAATAAAGAAAATTTTAATGCAATATGTGAGAATGAACTTCTGAGATATGAGAATGCAAAGTTGAAAGAAAATTGGATGAGTTCTAATGACCCGTTGAATAATTTCAACAATATTTATGCCAAGCTTGATGAACATCTCTCAAAAAAAATGAGACATGTTGAAAGACAAGGAATAGGTTTTTTCCAAATTTGAAGTCGGTGATTCATTTGGTACTTAGAAAACTCATGAAGAAGAGAAGACTACACCCAAGGTGAAAAACAACAAACTTGGTAAGAGGAATTAGAGACCAGTATGTTTCAATTTTCACAAGGAAGGACATATTGCTAATCTTTGTTGGTCCAAACCTAGTCCAATTGTTCCTAGGTTTGCAAATTATTTTGGTAGATTGGTTAGTTATAATGCTAGATTGAATGTTTTCAAGGTATTTGTTATTACTGTAACAAGTATGGTCATAATGATAATGAGTGAAGGTATAGAATCAACAATGTAAGGATATTTGTGAACTGGAGACATCCTTACCAAAGGGAGAGACAATTCAATGTTACTTGTTCTGTCTATCACAACTTTGGACATAGAGCAATGAATTACAAAATGAGAACCGGTAGAGGCAATGTTGGACCATGGGGGAAAACTGGTATGGCATGTTTCAATTGAAATAAGATTTAAAATCTTGCTAGGTCTTGTAGAGTGAAGAAGAATAACACTAGAGGTCAACCGGTGAGTGGGTCTGATATTGATAAAGGCGAGAAGATTGTAGATGTTGAAGAAATTAAGAAGCAAATGAAGGATACATGGGTAAAGAAAGGAGAATTAAAGTCTTCTGAAATGATAGAGAACTCCATTACATTGGGTAATGTGGAGACTTCATCATCTGAATAACTCAAAGCAATTGGCTTAGGGGGAGAAAAACAAGTAAGATCTATAACCTATCCCCTAAGTTTGTATGCGTGCTAAGATATATCAATATATTTGGATGCCTAATGATGTTTAATGAGGTAAATTGTATTACATAAGATTATATGAGACCACATAATGTTTTTTATTATGACATAGTGTCTTTTATGTTTCTAACTATTGTGACCGGTTAAGGTTGCTATTTGACCGTTTGTATTTATTACTTGGAATTGAGACATTATAAAGGAAAAAAGTGAAGTTCACTTGTCACTTTACACTCCACAAGCCAAGAAGTGCATTTGCGAGCATAAGCTAAGTGATTTCTAAGTGTTTATGAAGTAACAAAGAATCTAAGAGAAAAATTAAAAGGAAGTCTACTGCTAAAGAAGATGAACCTAAAACTGATTCATATAAGGATCAAGCAGAATTGGTAAGGCGTTTGGCCTGATTTGTCTTGTTGACTATGGTTGACCTTGTTTGATCTTCAGATTATCTCAATGTGTTTCATAGTTGAATTTTATGGCCTCTTTTGGATAATTATATTTATTTGGAGGTATGTGATTTAATTTCTATCTGAGTGTTATGTGTAATAGCATTAATGTTGTGATTAATTACTTAATAGTAATATAGATTATAGTGTTTGGTAATTGGCTCATA
>MU212862.1:0-10240 GCA_018584345.1 Thuja plicata
GACCAAAATCAAAATACCACAAAATAAATAAGAAAACCCAATGAAAATATACCAAAATAGCTTACTAGGGAACAACAAAAGGAAATCACAAGGGAAAAACCCTACCTCAAGAATCAAAGATGAAGAAATTCAATGACAAAGCTTCTGAATTAGACTAAAATGATGTTATCAATCATGCGAAATATCTGCAAACTTTACTAAGACTTTACTGAGTGGATATAAGAATGAGCATTAAAATCCCAAGGAGTAGCCTTTTATAGGACACTTGATCTCTTTTTTAAGGTTGGAGGTACCGAGGTCCAAGACTCATTTAGGGGGTCAAGAGGCTTGGGACCTCAAAAGCCCAAAATTTACTATCAACGCCTTCTTCAAAATTCCTAAGGCGATAATTGGGCTTTCAGGGATCATGCATCTTGAAGACAACTGCTCTCTTGAAACCCTCAAAACTATGAAAGATTAATAATAATAATAAAAAAAAAGAATAAAAGAAGAAGTGATAAAAAAAAAAAATCAAAAATCAAAAATCAAGGGTAAAGGAGGTTTCATCATCCAAGGACCAAAGTATCAAGAATTTATTCACAATATGACTTCCCTAAGGCTTAGATGATGAAACCTTCTAAAACCCACATATGCAAGGAAATAAAAGGTGACAAAGAAAAATAAAAGAGGGTTTCCCTACTTGTCCAATTGGGCAAGTGGGGTGTGAGTTGTGAGGCACAAAAAATATCCCCAAAGAGAGGAGAAATGACCAAGGCATTTCTTCAACAAACATCATCGAGACTACCCTCAAGATTGGAAGACAAATAATTAACACCTTGGATTAATGAATATGTCCTTAATATTTATGGGACTCTTCCTTCTCATGATCTCCTAATGTGTGTGATGTGAATTTATTCTTTTGATCACAAGATTGACAATCTCGTGGGAGGACTTGGGTTAGAACAATCCATTTCAATGCAAGTCTTTGAAGTTTTTCTGAGTATAGCATTTCTACTAGTTAGGTATCCATAGACCCAAGAGATTTGCCTCTAATTTTCCCACTTACTTACTCCACTACAAGTAAAACATCCATAGCCCCAGTGGAGGTTACTAGAATGACCTCCTTTTAGTTTTTATAATCCTTTATTTTTTAATTTTAGAATATTAGATCTCATAGAGTATTTATCCTTTTCTTATAATCTCCCTTTCAAAGAATATAGTTTTGACACTCCTTAGAGAGGTTTAAAATCACATACAAATACCTTATATATTGGCTCAACAAATTCTTTATCCTAGGACTAATACAAGTATATGCCACTTAAGCATCCACTATTAAAGTGTATTCACTATGATTCAAAATATCATGTGTAATAAATAACCTTGGAATGTTATAGAAATAAATTTGGCCAACAAATTGCCAACAATAAGGGATCCAATCAAGAAATAATTCTTGATAATTTCTTAACTAACAAATACCCCTACCTCTTGTCAAACATCTAAATTAAAATCTCACAAACTCAGGAGACAGTCCCGACAAGATCATGAAAACCCAAGACACGAGAAACTACAAGGAAAAAAAAAGAAACAAAAGAGACTAAAAAAAACTCAAAACAACTATTATAATATAATACAGGGTAATACATTTGTTTTTTAAGGATCTAAAATAATGTTGGAGAATCTATCCATTGATGGATAAAAAGATGAGTTCTCCATTCAAGATACTAATCATGAAGGTCTTTTTGGCCAAAATTTCAATGATTTGATATGGTCCTATCCATAACCTCTCAATTTTTGTATGAATTCCTAGTTTCTCTTTATCTTTATCCCACATAAGGACAAGATAAAAAATCATAAAGGCTTCCACTTTGGCTCTCTTTTCCAACTAACACTTAACAAAAACCTAATGTTTGGACACATTTTCAAGGACATCATTTATTTTATCTTCCAATTCAAGAAAGTTCATCATCTGACATTGAACCTTATCATCTCCCTCTATATATCCCAACATGAATTTAAAATTGGAATCTTAAGGTTCATGGGGAATAAATTTTCTGGGTGATAGACAAGATCCTAAGGGGAAGTCTCTAACATGAGTTCTTTACTTTGACCATATTAGTCCACAAAAACTACTTTATTTGGGTGTGCTAGTCGTTTAGGATTTTTCCAAGAAAATATTGTATGGTGCTTATCAAATTTTTATTTGTTGATTCAAATACAACATTCCCTTGTGGGTATTAATTCAAAGAAAATTTAACAAATACTTGAAAATCAAAAGTCCATTATAAAAACATAGTTGAAGGAAAAAAAGGAGTCGTTGTCACATACCAAGAAAAGGGAATTCCAAATGTGGTGATTATGTATTCTTCAAGGAAGTAGACCACTAACTCAGAGGTGCAATTATTTAATTTCAATGTTTTCTTTCATCAAGTGCAATAATATTTCATATTCAAGATATTCATGTGTCCTATAGAGGAAGGTGGGTTAATCATTCAAATAAAATTAAGCCTCTATTGGGAAAATAGACATACCTCATAAATTGGCTATAGGGGAATTACAACATTCCTTTATTTGGTCACACTAGTCTGAGAAATGTGATAGGTGTGCATTTTTTAATGTGTATCCTTAAATAGGGTATTCGAGTAATATCCTGACCTAAAAATATGATATTGTCATAGTTGATAATCACATAGAGTTATTTTGTTGTCATTAGTTTTGTCAAAGTCATATTGACTAACTAAGTCAGTTGGAGAAAGGAGAGGAAAGTATAAGGGCAGTCGGTAAAGTAGAAAGAGTCACACCGAGTCAGTTGGTAATTCACCTAGCAAGCCAAGCACCGAGCAGTGCATAAGAGTTATCGAGCCACCAAGTTTATGAAGTATGTTACCGAGCATAGAACAACAGAAATAGTTTTGGTAAACATGAGTCAAATCGACAATTAATGCAATACCACAATAATCTAGAAGATTCTAAAATCGAAGAAGAAGTTAGTTACAAGATCTACGAATGAGAAAATTCAAGGTAAATATCTATGGTGAAGATCAAGCGGCAAAAGTAATAGTTTTATTTCCAAGAAAAGTGCAAGTCCTGAGGCAATAGATACACAGTTCACCGAGTAACTAATACATTGAATCTATTCATGAAGATGATCTGACAGTCAAGAATAAAACTAGGAAACCCTAACCAATAATATTAAGAGGCAAAACATTGATTATATAAAGGATGATTTTAATGAAAAGAGCATGAGAGAGTGTGAAGAACAGTTGAGTTGAAGAAATGTTGAAGTGGAGAGAAACACCGAGTATAAAAAAGTTACAACAGCTCATATCAGTTGAATGATTTTGATGCTACCAAGTGTAGTATGAGGTAAACAAATCATTGAGCATACAGAGTCTAACTAGCATATGTTGATGCATTTTCACAGACATTTTGTATTGAAGTTTATTATATTCATAGTGTAAATCCCATTATTGGGTAGATCCTAATAGGTCTCATTTTGTAAATCCTTTAATAAGGTACATCTCTTATATTAGAGATTGTAAAATCCTTTAGCAAGGTAGACTGAATAAGTCTTATTGTACTCCTAACAAGGTAAGCTATCAGAAATAGCTAACATTGTAGCTCTAATTGAGAAACATTTTTGCTGTAGTAGTGAAGGATTGTGGGTGTCATCCCCACCGCAGGTTTTTACTCTAACAAAGGATTTCTGCATGACCAAAAATCATGGTGTTATGAGCTTTGATTACATGCTTTAGTTTATATGCTTTACAATGTTTACTTGCAATATATTTAGTTCAGGAAATGATCAGTTTGTGTGTTTAAAATTTTTAATAGTACTGATTCACCCCTCCCCTCTTAGTAGTTAACTTTCCAAAGTTAATCCAACAATTGATATCAGAACTTGGACTCTTGAGATAAAGGTTTAAACACCTAAGAGTAAAGATCACAGTCATGGAAAGTTATAAGCAAGCTAAAAGGATTGAAAGTCTTGAGTTTGAATTGGAAAATGCACATGAGGTGATTAATGACCTAAGAAGAAAGTTGGAAAATTCATTGAAGGTGAGAAGGCACTTATGTAATGAACTGAAGTCTACACAAGACCATGTTGATGTATTTGAAACATCATCTGAAGGGANTCTAAATGATGAATCTAAGAGAGCCATTGCAGACCTGATGGAAAAGAACACTACACTTACCCAGTAGTTGGACTTAATGATGAAAGATCAAGAGGCTCAAAGCATAAGATTGACAGAAATACTTGAATCTAAAGGAAAATATGAAGATGCCTAGAGGATGGCATAAGAAGACAAAAGATAATTTGAGATAAGACTAACTGAAAAAGATAATGAGATCACGAAAATGACCCAAACTCACTATGTTATGAAAAATCAGTTAGTGAATGCAAATCAAGAGGTAACCCGAAGGGAATTTGTGAACCAAACACTAAAATCTAAGGCTGAAATATTGAATAATGAACTGAAAGTAGAAAAATAAGACAATGAAGTACTAAAACAAAGTGAAGAAGCATTAAGGACATTGGACAAACAAATTAGAAGTCAGAAGCAACCAAGAGACAAGATTGGACTTGGATTCACTAAAGATAGAAATACTGAGAGAGGAGAGTCCTTTAACCAACCTGACAAAGCTAGAGCATATCTGTAACTTCACAAATTAGTCTTTCTTCAAAACGAATCCGTATAGGATCGTACAATCTCAAAATACATAACAAAATGCAAGAAAATCATAGTAAATCTTATTGTGCAAGTGTCAAATGTTACAAAATCATCAACCCCTCATTGAATTTGAGTTTGGTTGTCTTAAAAAAACTTTCACAATAGTTCATAACTATAAATGAAGAGTTATGACTGTTGGCCTTCCAACTTCCAAAATCTTGTAACATTGTTACAAAGTTGCATTATGCAACTTTTACACTTTCCACAAAATATTGGAAAACCAAACATATGGGTGTGACCCCTCGACCAAAATCAACTCAAAAATACCTTAGGACAACTATAAAACATCCTAGGACCTTCATAGACCTCTAGTGCCCATATGTCCAGTATGGCTTATAAATCACCTATCCAGGACATTGGGTTACAAAATGGGGTAACTTATTACATTTAAAATTCAAACACATTTCCTACCCTAAACCATTTGATATCAGATCTAAAGATCCTCTTTGTCCTCCTTTTCTTGCTTGGTAGATTCCCCTGCATCATTATTGTACCTTTCCTTGAAGAAAATGATCTTTAGCAATTTGAAATTGCCAATATATTTCCCTAAGGTCATTCCCCTTAGTTTGCAAGTCCAAATCAGGAGTGGTAATCTCCTTGGCCTCTAGCCTAAAACACTGTATTGTATTCTTCATATAGAAAGTGTGAGTCTAACTATGGTTTTTTCTACATTGGATTTTCCACATAAAAATCCTTGTGTTATATGTGTTACTTTTCCTATTTCAACTATGTAATTTTGCACATAAGTTGAATATAATGAATTTTTAATAATTGTTTAATTTTTATAGATGTTGATTCACCCTCCCCCCTACTCAGCATTTGGAAGTGCTCAACAATTTCTATCAGAGAAAGTTTCATGAAGAAACAGTCTAACAACTGAGGTAGATCCAAGATGTTAACACTATGTTTGATTCTGAGAAATATTTTCCATCTATGGAGACACAAGGATGAGATATTGATGTTTTCGTAGACCTTGAAGGAGAATTGAAGTTTGCAATTGCTAAAATGGATGAATTTCAAGAAAAGTGGAAGAAAACAAAATATGTCTTTACTCGGCTGAAGAAATAGATTGAAGAAGGAAAGAAGACCACTGACAATTTTGAGACAAAATTCCAAATCAAATACAAATAATGCTTGAATATTGAAGATGAAGTGTCCATGCTAAATAACAAATTGAAAGAAAAAAATGAACAAAAAATCTTTATTGATGTTGAAGAAGGAATTAAAATATTGAAAAGGAATAGATTGAAAATAACTTCTTAAGAGCAATAGTGATCTTTTTGATGAGATGCTTGGTTTTCAAAAACCCTCCAAGGAAAAAGGTGGACCTGGTTTTGACAAAGGAGAAATATTTAAAACTTTGAACAAATATGACAATGGAAAGGAAACTTTCAATGATGAATTCAAGAATGATAATGAAGATAAAAAACATTTCTCTCTAGTCTAGAACAAGAAGAAATTCAGAATGTCTGCCCCTACTCAAAATGTGTACCCTTTTATCTTTCAATGGTAGATGATTTTATGTAACAAGGTTGGACATAAAGATAGTGAATGTGGAAGTTAGATCAGATCACAACCCTTTAATGATCAATGTTATACTTGCCATAAATTTGGACATAAGGAAAATGAGTGCTTTCCAGAAGTTTGAACATATGGAAAATGAATGCCATAAATTTGTGAATAATGGTAGAAATGTTCAATACTTTAATGGATATTTCTATACAAGAAAAAAATGTGGGCACAATTCTATTGAGTAAATATCTAATGGAAGAAGGAATTGGAGTAGGTCGTAACAAGGTCTTACATGTCATAACTATAATAAATAAGGACATGTTGCTAGGTTATACAAAGGGAGGAATGTGAAGACCTCTACTTTGGAAAAGAAGGTAATTAATATGATTGAGGATAGAGAAAAGATGAGGAATACATGGGTGAATAAATTTAATGATAATATGGAAGAAATATATTAGGATGTCTCTATACCCCTTGGTGGTGAAAATGTTTCCCTTTGAAAACTAAACAAAAAACATTGTCTTAGGGGGAGATTTGATTGTAGATCTTAAGAAACCCCTGATGGTTTGGATATTGGATGGTTTTCAGAATGGTATATGTTACAAAGTCATTTATAGAGAATTTCAAGTCTCTATAACCTTGTAAAAGTTTTTTTTTTAAAGCATTATAGGGCAATAGTTTTAAGTGGAACTTCTACAGTCATTTGTACAACCCTAAGTGTCCATTAGAAAGAGATATAATGGAGATTCATATTCATTTTGATCACGTTTGATCTTTTAAATTTTAGTGATAAGAACTAATTTGAAGAAGTATTTGAAGTGTGACCATTTGCAAACCCTAGCTATGTGTTTTCCATAAGTTTTTCATCTTTGTTAGAAAACTCTAGTTCCTTGAAGAAAAATTATGAAAATACCTTGTGTCATTGATGTAATGGATGAACCTTGACTGATTTTTAAGAAGAGATTGCACAAATTTTGTGCAATTGATTATGCTGGTGCATTCTCATGGGCACCCCCTCTTGTAATTCATTCAGAGGATGTGAATAGCTATATTCTTTCTCACATGGAAGAATGTTGTCATATGAAGATAGTGTAATTCAAGGAAAATAATTTGTTAAACGATCAGTTAGAGCTAAATCCTTAGTATACCATTCTATGAGAAAATAATTTGGATGTATGACATGAATTCCCCTAGTGTAGAAATTAGGAGATGATATGTATTATCTTGAGCCAAGTTCATGAGGAATCCATATAGATAAGAAAACACTATTTAATGATGGAGGAAATTATAGACATGATAGGTTTCTATGGTGATGGAGATGTGTCGGTCCTCAAGTCTGAAAGAAATAATGAGGTTATAAAACCAACCAAAGTAGTATTTAATAATAAGTCTCTTACAATTGATGGTTTCATAGACTTGGATGTAAAGTATGCTATAGTGGGGATTGCATATAAGGTATATTTTACTAACAAATAAGGTAACACAGCTATAAAAACTTTTTGCATTGTCTATCAGATGGTGAAAGAGAGAAAGAAATTTGATTTGTGTGAGGTGATGTGGTAGAAAACCTTTGATAACCTGAATAATACAAGGAGTCAAGTTATCCCTTCTAGAATGGACTCCGTATTGCTTCCCTAGTTTTCTATCTCTTGAGAAAGTTGCCTAGAATAAAACATATTGTTTGGAAAAAAGGCATCTATGTTTGTTCTTAAGTCAAAAACATATTATGAACTATGCATCTAAGATGGAATGTAATTTAGCTTACTAGGATTTTTTCATAAATCTTCAAAATGAAATGTGTAGTAGATACAAAATACCTGGGGAGGTTTTAGAGACCTATGAAGATGTTATCACATTCGTGGTTGACAAAGAAAATTGCTACATGGAATCTATTGAGCCCATGACTGGTTGGATTCCCAAACTACCATATGAGCTTCTCGAGCCTATATGGACTACCTATGTAGATCTATTGTTACAAAAATCAAATGATCCAAAGGAAAGTAAGTTTGGTACTTATGATGAAATTACTGCTAAATAGTATTAGAGGAGGAAACATGAATAGTAGGAGAAAACAAAACAAAAATTGGAAGAGAAAACCCTTGATCCATCTTCCTCTAGGCATATAAGGTCAAGGAGAGTTTCTACCACTAAAAATCCCTCTATTTACTAGAATATTAAAAAAAAAAAAAGTAGAGTAGATTTGCTAAAAACTTTAGAGAAGAAGGTTAAAATTATGAACATTGATGATGACTATGAGGGGGATGTTGAAAGAGAAATATTTGAGAAGGATGATAAAGGAGAAAAAGGAGAATGAAAAGAAAAGTCATCTACCTCTATTACAAACCTCCATCTATTTAGTAACCAAGGTCCTCTACTGATTGACTTCACCCTTCTTACAGTTAGATAGCAACTTTCCTTTATCAGATTTACCTTCAAGATCCTTTTTCTGATCCATACTAACCTTTGTAGTCTTCTTCTCTGAATAATAACTTTTTACCATACTCAAATTCCTTGTAATTCTCCCTTCTACTTCCTTCAAAGGAACTAGAGTAATTTTATGTCCATCCTTCTCTATTGTGACCAAGTTTCTTCTATAATCATGAACAACTCCCCTATCAAATTGTCAAGGTATTCCCATGAGAACATGAAAAGTACTCATAGTCACCACATCACATAACACTTCATCTCTGTAAGGTCCAATGCTAAATTTAACCAAACATTTCTCTTTTATCTCCTCCATATGATCATCTGAAAACCTATCCCATAAGGACAAGGATTTTTAAGCCTTTCCAATCAAAGCTTCTTCACCATCTCTTTTGATACCAAGTTGTCGGTACTACCACTGTCCATAACAACCTTACAATACTTGCCTCCTAATTTGCAAATATTCCTAAACAAATCTCCCATTTTTAAAAATATAGCTAGCTTTTTACTCAACATGACTCTCCTAAGCATAAGATACTCTCCTATCTCAGGTTCAACTTCATTTTCCATAACTTCACCAGTCGTATGTTCCTCATGTGCTATAAGATTTTGTTTAACCATGTTCTTACTAGATCCTTCATAACATTGAAAATCCCTATGTCTTATGACACCACATTTGAAACAAGTACCTTTGAACTCCTTTCTACCATTACCTCTTCTAGTTATTATCTTATCAGATTCAACTTCAATGGTTTACTTCTCTTTGCCATTGTTTCTAACTTGCTTCTCTCTTCCTCTAGGGTTACTTTGTCTTCTCTTAAACTTATTTTCTACCCTTACTGCATACTGATAATCATCCTCAATAGTAGAAATCCTCAACATACTCAACTCATCCTGAATATTAAATCTCAGAACATTAACATACCTATCCACCTTCTCCTTAGATACTTCATTGTGACTAGATATGATAGTCATCTTATAGAATTATTCTATATATTCTTCCACACTCATGTCTTTCTACCTCAAGTTCTTCAAATTCTTGAACAACTCTAATTCATAATCCTCATGAATCAATTCAGATTTTAACCTAGCAACCATCACCTTCCAGCTAGTGATTTTTGTCTCACTATGCTCCTCTCTATCTTTTTGTAATTCCTTCCACCATAAGGTAGAATGACCCTTCAACTTGGTCTTTTCTAACCTAACCCTCTATGGATCTCTCATATCTTCAAGCTCAAAGTAGTCTTATAACTCTCCAATCCAATCTATCAAATCCTTAGGGTGCAATGAATTGGTGAAAGTAAAAACATTCATCCTATGAATTTTACTTACTTGTTCCATAGCTCTCATAAATCTCTCCTCATCTACTGGGATCTCAGCATCAATAGTCTCAATATCTTCAGCACCCTCCAAAAATTCTTCTTCAATCTCAGGATTCCTTCTCAATCTTGTGAACACATTTTTTTATCTCATTCCTCATCTCAGCCCTAGAATCTTACATCATTTTCTCCAGCCTTCTAGGGTTCATTCTTCTAGGCAACATCTTCCAATCCTTAGGAGAAATTGTCTCTTCAATTGGTGATCTATTTTAAGAT
>JAGRRI010043227.1:0-12855 GCA_018584345.1 Thuja plicata
AACTCTCCTTCATCAACATGCTTTTTGTTGAGGTATCCAAAAAGGCCTAAAAGAAGCTAGTCGGCTAGTTGTGCACTATGTCATGTCTTATTGATGTGTTGATTTAACATCACACGATTTATTTCTTTTTGGATCTAAAGAATACATTTCATTCAATTCTGAGTAATTCCAACACTAACAAATTTGAAGTCACAACTATTAGTGGCTAATTCCAAATTGGTAAGTCTCCTCCATCAACATGTTTATTTTTTGAGGTATCCAAAAATACCCAAAAGAAGTTAAGTGAGTAGTACACAAACATCTTGTTGATGTGTTGATTTGGCATCAGATGGTTTTTTGGTTTCTAGATATAAAGAACACATTTCATTCAATTATGAGTACTTTTGACACTATCAACTTTAAAGTCACAACTATGTGTGGCTAATTTTTAATCACTCTCATTTTTTACAGAAGTTTATCTATCTCAATTTTTTACAACAACTTATTTTCCAAGGCCCTTGCAACAACGTGGTTTTTGTTGATTTGTCCAAAAAGATTCAAAAAAATTAAAAAATAGTTAGTAGTTACGCATTTAGTCATGCTGATATGGCATCATATAATTTGTTGTCTTCTAGATGTAGAAAACATATTTCATTCAATTATAAATACACATGATCAACGCTAACAAATTTTAAATCATAATTTATTTCTACCCAAGGCATTGTGTATGAAGCCCTCCACCACAAATCCTCTTCTTACTATGCCCTCAAAGTCATCCGCCTTGACCATGACTCATCCCTCATAGCTAGGGAGATAGACATCCTTAGGAAAATTGATTCTCCTTATGTTGTCAAATGTCACAATATTTTTTATGAGGGAGGAAACATTAATTTTGTTCTAGAGAACATGGATTGAGGCTCCCTTGCTGATTTATTAAGCACAAGACAAAGATGACAGACTCTTTTATTGCTACGGTTGCTAGACAAGTGTTGCAGGGATTCAAATACCTTCACAACCAGAGGATTTTTCATAGAGAAATTAAGCTCTCTAACATGTTGATTAGCAAGAATCCCAAGTGAATCAAAATTTTATATTTCAGGGTCAGCAGGATTTATCATAGACCAAAGATCACTATTGCAGTTCTATGTGGGGACTTGTGCTAACATGAGCCCAGAAAAATTTGATCCACACTCTCCAAGCACTTTGGATAAATTGAAATTACTTCATAATCTCCTTCATGAAGGCTCACACTGTAGAGGTAGATGTATACACACAGGCTAAGGAAAGGTTCACCTTATTAAACTAATGAATTATTGCTCAATTCACCACAATTTATTATTTGGATATTTTTATGGTAAGCATTTTTTTCTTTTTAAATAGTCCATCTTTTCTTGCACAAACATAAAAAAATACCAACTATATAGGAGAAAATAATAGTAACTTGTTAAAATTAAGCTCGTCACATGTATCTCAAGGTTCAGTAAATTATTTAACCATATGAAAAATAGATGAATGAGATTAGTCTCATGGAATATGATTATTGTAGCTCTACATATATAGGTGTAGTTGTGCATTGAATATAGTTCAGAATCGATGGCCCCCATCACTGACATTATTTCTGATAGAAAATAATTGCTTATGTTCTTCAGTTTTTCTAGATCAATAATTGACCTGCTAAAACTGAAGCCACTAACACTTACTTTTTGTTTTGTATTCCAAATAAAATCAATCCCTTATCTAGAGACCTCGTCCATATAAATTGTATTTTAAGTCTTTGTTGAAGATAAATTATTATAGCATTTTGTAAATTTGAATAGTTAGAAATGTATCTATGAGTAATCAAATTTTAATGAATGATGTTAAAAAAAATTATATAATTTTTTTTTCTTCCAAGTGGGTTCAATTCTTAAAGTCTTATATTGAATATTATTAAATCTATTTTGATAACCTTGAATAATTCTAAATGAATGAAGAGTAAAATATTACACACTCCAAAATTTATTGTGACACAATTAAGAGACACTAATATTTCACCGTAAGCGACTCTAAGAAATAAATGATATAAAAAGTTTCTTAAAAAAATTTACCCACCAAAAGATCTACACGGTAAAATGGGAAAAACTATCGAATAAAATTACCCATGGTCCTTACATAATTCTGCTTATTGAAAAGAGTACACAATGTGCCACGGGATTAGGTGTAGAGATGAGTTAGAAGCCCAAAAATAGTGCCTGTTCTTTGTATAATTAGTTGCATTCGCAATTGTCAAGCATGTTAGAATTCTGATTAACTTCTATTGAATTAAATAGGGAACATACCAAAGAGCATTCTAGACCAAAATTTTATAACAGAGGTGAAATCATTCACTCAAGATTAACTTTTTCAAAATAAAATCAATCATCATTTATAGTTATTCTAAAAATAGAGCTTATTTTATAATTTATAGTTATTCTGGAAATAAAACTTATTTTATATAGAGATCACGTCAAAAATGCGAGTTCCTCTTCCCTATTCTCATGGTTTATATTTAAAAATATAATTTTAAAATCAAAGTTATTGACCCTAATTAATAGATTCGTAATTATGATTTGTTTTTATGTTAACAGATTCCTCGTTGTTGGAAATGCTTATCGTATTGAAATTAGTAGGCGAGTGAAATTATAATGAAGATGGTACAAGATTAGGTGAAAATACTGAACAATTTTTTGTTATTGTACTGGAGGCACCATCTCTCTTTACAATCGAAGGCAAACAAGTAAAAGAAATATGGCTTAATTTTCCAAATATTGACAGAAATTGAAGGCATAAAATTTGGAGTGGAGGAGAAGGAGTGGAGGAGAGGAGGAAAAACATGTTAAGCATGAGAATGGTAGACAATTCAAAAAGGGTGCAAAATATTTGTTCGTGGGATTGTGGAAGCCCTTTGTATGATTCGTATGAGCTTGTGTCGATCTTTCAACAACTAGATCGAGGACTGCCATTTCTATATCCCTCTTCCATGCCACCTCTAGATCACCATTGTTCCTGGTATTCCTCTCATACTCAAAATCTAAAGAGGGTTTTGAGAAAATGTGTTTCTCATTTTTGCATTTCTTTGTTGGAAAATTGTTGTGAGCAAAGGGAACGATTGAACGAAAGTAATTTGGTCATCTGGTTATGTCAAATGAAATGGATTGTTTCATAGCGTAAAATGAATTGTAGCTGCTGCAGAATGCCCCAGTCAAGATCAGATTCAAAAAGAGGCTTTTAATGGAGGTCAGTGGTCATAAAAGTTGAAATTGATGAATTTATGATGTGTAAAGTGGTGGAATTTATGGATGGTTTAGATGATTTCAATGGTAGTCATTCTGTCTCAACCATTTCTCACCATTGATTGTAAAAACTAACCTGGCCATTCTCATATGGAAACACCTACGGTGTAATTATTATTGCAATGTCGTGTTCACCAAAAAATCAAAGAATTTTTAGTCCTTCAATTTTGTGTTCAATTATCGTCCACTGAAACAGATATCCAAGTAATTTTTTAGGCTCAAAAGTCTTCATGGATATACGTAGAATATCTTGAAAGTTTGAGTGGAAAACATATCAATAGGTATCATATGACATTTGAGAACATTCTTTAATTCAATTTTGTTTTCATCAAATAATAAAGACTTTGATAGGATGGGTCTCTTCCACTACGATTGATATCATGCTCTTTTGTCAAATTCCACACTCAAATATTCTTTAATTTAATTTCGTTTTCAACAAATATTATTTAATTCAAAATCGTTTCCAATTCCCTGCTCAAATATTCTTTAATTCAATTTCATTTTCTTGAATCAAAAAAGAGTTTGATAGGACTGATATCATACTCTTTTGTCAAGCCATGCGCAGAAGACTTGACTGATATACAGTCATACGTTTGTTCTATCAATAGCTATCCATCGATATCAAATAAAATTGTAGATAAGTTGTTATGAAATCTTGCTGTGTTTAATTTTGAATGACTGTAAGAGCTAATTTGTGTTGTGTTGCAGTTGAGATGTCCACCCGCATAGATTACAATGTGATATAAAATAGACGTATTACAAAATAATATCATTATAATTTTTAATAATTATTAGGTAGTTTATTATAAAAAGTTGTCTTTTCTTAAAGTTGAATTAAGTTGTGTGATGATTTAATAAGGTTTTTTTTAACTTATTAGTTTAACAAATAGAAGGTTGTTTTTTTTGTATTAATAATAAGGGTATCAAAAACAAAATAACCAGACCAGTTCAAAGTATCACAACAAAAGGACCATAGTTCAGAGGCAGTGCCTCAACCGAGAGTATCAAAAGTAATTACAGATATATTGATAAGGAAACATAGAGAAGAAAGAGTAGCTCAAAAGGTCATTGAAGGCATCCACCCAGGTATTCCAGCCCATGTTGCCCTCCATCCAAATAATAATCTTCTTTTTCTGAATCTGGTGAAGCAGGAAGATCATTTTGTTCGAGGCCATTTTACTATTCTTTTGGAGTTCCCAGTTGAAATCTTTAATGGTTCTTTCAAAGAGGTGCAGATTGTCCATATGATTTCTCCATGCCTGCCCATCCTTAACGTCATAGGTGAAGAAGGTGGCATGCCTATTCTTAAGAAGTATTTTGAATTTGTCCTTCTCCACCCTCATAGTGATTTGAACCTGCAAAAAGAGTTTTGAAAATGTGAGACTTTTGAAAGACTCAGTAAGAAACCTGGGATTACCTTGAAACCTTTCCTCATTCCTTCACTTCTAGATCTACCATAGAATGTTAGAAGAGAGAATATGCAAAAATAGGTTATAATCCTTTTTAATACCATCAATATGTCCAGTGATGATCTCAAAAACATTAACATCACTAAGAATATAAAAACCAAACATACGCCAAATTTCTTTGGCAAACCTACAGTCAAAGAAGATATGTCTGCCAAATTCAGGAGCTCTACAGAGATTACAATACTACAATGTAGTGAAATAATTTATAATAGGGAGCCTGTCCAGGATTAGCAGCCATTTAAAGAATTTGAGTTTAGGTTCTATGGGGGATTTCCAGAGTCTGCCAAAGATCTTATTCCAAGCGGGGATATCAAGATTAGAGTACCATAGTTTATTAACATGGCCAATGATAGAATCATTATACCCAATCACCATATAGATGTTCTTGGCTTTGATCTTGCTCATAATAGTCCCATCTGGCCATTTAACCTTCATAAGTCTATCAGAGTTGACATGACAGTAGGAAGGAAGATTCCTACAAGCATCACTCACCAGATTATAAGTCCTCTTTTGGGACAAGGGGATGTTAAACCTAGTTCTTAACTCATCCCAGCTAAACAAGTAATCATTTTAAAAAATGTCTATAAATTGAGATATACCAATTTTTTACCACAACTTCACAGAACACCCTTAGGAGAGGGCTAGAGGTATACCAGAGTAGTGCAGGTTCCACCAAATGGACCATTCATCCACAAGCTGATTATCATCATGGAAAGCCTTATTAGTGGCAAGATTCTTAACACTGCTCCAGGCTTTCCAAATGGATTTGAATACAACCGAGCCTTGAACCATAACCGAAAAATCTCCAAAAATTAAATCATCAAGAGAAAGGTTCTTCCAAGCTTTAGCATTCTTGGGGAAACCTCTTTCAATATTGCTTCTAATAAGCACTTTCCAAGGACCATCCCTAGCTAGAGAGTGGAAGATCCACTTGGTAGCCAAAGAAATCCCCATGGTTTTAAGATCCTTCAACCCCAGCCCCCTAAGGAGCTTGTGCGAGTGACACCAATCCCATCTCACAATATGTAGCTTCTTGTTACCTTTTCCATCCAACCAAAGGTAGTTTCTAATATCTTTCTGGATCTCTAAAATTTGATAAATTGCTGAACATCCAGGCAGAAGAATAATATATATAATAAGAGGAAAGGATTTTTTAGAAAACTTGGACTCATCCAGCAAGGGAAATAGATCTGTTGTGCCATTTTTTCAATTTTTTAGAAATATTCTCCTTAACCCAAAGCCACATATCTTTGAGAGAGGGGTCTATAGAAAATGAGATACCAAGATATCTGACAATGGTGTGTGGTCCTCCCCATTGGAAATCAAACTTTTGGAACCAAGGAGGAGGCTGATCATCCCACCTTGGACAAATTGATTTCGCATGAGATAAACGAGCCCTAGAAATGGTGCAAAAGATCTTGAGCTTCTCAAGAAGAGCTTCAAAGTTAGTTTCAGAAGCTTCATGGAAGATGGCAGTATCATCCGCAAAATAAAAGTTAATAAGATCATAACCATTAGGAAGGGAAATACCCCTCACAGGATAGGAGAGGGATTCATCTCTAAGGATATAGAATAGGGCATCCGTAGCAATAGAAAATAGGGCAGAAGCAAGGGGGCAGCCTTGCCTAATGGAATAGGTAAGGGGGATGGCCTCCGATAGAGACCCATTGACATCAATTTGGGAAAAGGCATCATTGAGTAGCACTTTAACAACATCACAAAAGAAAGGAGGGAAACCAAAGGCTTCCAACATCATGGAGATTAAACTCCACTCAATTCTTTCGTACGCTTTTTCAAAGTCAAGAAGGAACATGGCAAATTTTTGTTTAGAGTAATTAGCCCAATTTAAGTCCTCCCAGCTAGCTATTAAGTTTTCAAGGATATACCTGCCTTTTATGAAACCAGTTTGGGTGGGGCACACAAATTTGGGTAAGATTTTCTCAATTCTAATAGCAAAGATTTTAGCAAATATTTTATAGGAGACATTTAGCAGCGTGATAGGATGCCAGTTTTTAAGAAGGGCCTTATCCCCATCTTTAGCAGCAATTTAATGATGCCACTATTTATGTTTCTGCCTAGAATTCCAGATATTAAAGCTTCCTTAAATATAAATCATGAAGATCTTTGCAGATCCAATTGTTGTTGGCCTTGTAGAATTCAATAGGCAGCCCATCAAGTCCAGGAGACTTGTCAATCTTAAGGGTGCTAATGGCTTTGTCAATTTCCTCTATAGAGATTTCCCTACTAAGCAAAGAGGCATCTATGTTGGAAATATTATTAGGAATTAGAGTTTTACAATGGTTCCTCAGGGTGCTAACTTCCTCCGTATCCTCGGAAGTGAAGAGACTCACGTAGTACATGGAAAAGGCATTTTTTATGCCATAAAAATTAGTAATATCTTGCCCATCAATGATAATTTTGTCAATAGACTCATTAGACTATTTCTACGAGATAAGATTAAAGAAGAATTTGGACCCCCTATCACCCGCCTGTAGCCAGTGCGCCCGAGATCTAATTTGGGCACCTTTAATCTTATACTGCTGATGTTGTCTAATGACATCTTTGGCACTAGCCACATAGGGGACAAGCGAGTCATCCAAAGGATTATCTTGAATTCTATTCTCAGCCTCTAAAAGGTTATCATTAAGAATTCTCTCAGTGAACCTAGAGTCTTTATACTTCTTCTGGCCTAGAGTTCTCAATAATATCTACCACACATCAATGTTAATATTCCATGTGTCAATATCAGAAATGGTGGAGTATTGGTTTTTGTTTAGAATACTGATGAGGTTGATTTCGATCAGGATGTCCTTATCATGCAGAAGACTAGTGTTAAGAATGAATTTAGGGTTGGGGGGCTTAGTCTAGATAGAGCAGTTGTTAAGTTTAAAATAGATAGAGATCGGATGGTGATCAGACAGGGTGGTGGAGGTACCCCGGACAAAGTTACCAAAATTATCTAGCAAAACCACAAAAAAAAATTGTTAGCATAAAAGCAGTCCAACCTCGAATAGATTCTAGCAGGTCCCTTTAGGAAGTTGTACCAAGTGTGCCATAAGCCCGGATTGGAATCCTTGGTGCCAACTAGAGGGTTGAAAAGGAGTTTATTCTGTTTAAGTTTATCCCATTAAATCTTTTTAGTACCTTTCCAGCTAAAGGGAAGGACACCAATCTTATCCTCCTGAGACTCAATCATATTGTAGTCCCCTCCAATACACCAAGGTATATAAGGAAGAGCGCTGAGCTAGGCCCAAAACTGAGTTCTCTCATTGTACTCGTTGGAGGAATAAACAGAACAAATGCCAAAATCCATGTTATTTATCTTAAAAGTAATCCACAAGGCTCTATTATAGGGGGAAATGCTGCAATCAGTAATAGCCCTTTCCCATTTAGGATTAATTAAAATAGAAATTCCACCTCTGCCTCTAGGGTGTTGAGTAACAAATTTAATGGCATCTTTCCAAATAAAATTAAGGTTGGATTCGAGAGTGAATCCAGTAGCTTTGATTTTTTGTAGCATCAAGAAGTCAGTTTAGTTGAATGAACCAAGAAAATGTCTAATTAAATGTTTTCTATCTGGGGATTCAAGACCCCTAATATATCTTTAGGTTCACTTCATGAGGAAACATTATGAGTGGAAGAACCGCAAACACCTACAACCTCATCACTAGGAATTATAGTAGCCATAGAGTTTCCTCCAACTTTTTTAACAGGAGATTGTTTGTTTTTTTAGCCTAATGGTCTTCCTCTTCATTTAAAAGAGTGAATATCATTCCTTAGATCCAGATCATCATCCGAAAAGTCTTGTGAGGCATTTTCAAGATCCATGAACGGGTTCGGGGAGCAAAGGTGACTAATATTGAGAGAGGTATCGGCTAGAATAATTTTGACAACAAAGCCATCAAAGATTTCTTTAAAGGTCTTTGGGTAGTGCACAGGGGTAACAGAAACAATATTTGATTGCTCCAACATACAAGGATCAGTGGAAGGTGAGCCAGAAGGAATAGGGGTTTTAATGGGAATATTGAGAGAGATAAAGGGAATTAGAATAGGAGTCTCCGTCTAAGATTGTTCACCAAGTGGGAGGTTTGGCTTTTTGGCCCTTTTTTCCTCTTTTTTGAAATGGGAAGGAAACCATTAGTAAGATCAAAATCCAAGATGGGAGATGTCTGCGAGGAAAAAACAAAGGGTTGTGAAGCAGGGAGAGGCACAATGGTGGGAGGATCAAACTGCGGGGTGGTCGAAGGTGGGGGTTTACACAATGAAGGATCAGTGTTGATATTAGATATATTTTCTGAAGCATTACTATTAGGAGTTTTATTCAGGGTAGGGTTTCTCTTGAGAATAGGACAGTCCTTCCGAAGATGACCCTCCTGTCTACAAAGAAAACAGGCGTTAAGACCACCCAAAATTTCAATGGGGCATGAATAGATTTTAGAGTCGATGGTAATATTGATATCATTAGGTATTTCATTAGGTTGAGAGAAAGAAAAATATGAGCATCCATGTGTGGGACAAGTCTAGCTATATCATCCATTCTAATAAATTTTCCTATCGGCTCTAGAAGTTGGGGAAGGAAGCGCCACAAAAAAGGAGGAATATTTTTAACTAAAATCCATCTTGGGGCTGAAAGGGCCAAAAATTCTTCATTAACGACCTCAGGGGTCTAGGCCATGGCCCAAAATAAAGTGTTGCCAATAGTCCAGTGTTGTCGCTTGAGGATGGCAACTTGCGCTTCATGGTTATTGAAAAAATAATGAACAATCTTTCTGTAATTGCCTGCAGAAGGAGATATGAAAGCCTAATTTAAGGTTCCAAAAATTGTGGAACCAGTCATCCAAAATTTTTTGAGGAGGGCATTTTTCAATTTCCACTACCGCAAAGAAAATGGTAGAATTCTTAAGCCTACTCTTTTCATTCCTAATTTCTATCAACATTTCTGAATTTGGAGCAACAAAGAAAGATTGTGAGGTAAGCCCAGAATTCTTACCAGGTTCCTCGGCTTCATTTGATGGAGCAATGTTAAATTTTGTGCTGGCATCAATGGAGGCTTGAATGACGGCTTCAGAGAATGATTTAGGTTTAGGTTTAACAGTTTGATCGGCATGTTTAATATTATTGGTTTCAAGAGGGATGTCAGACTCCATAGGAGTCTCCAATAATGGGGATTTAGGGTTAGCTGGTACGGAGTCAGTCGAATGGCAGAGAGGTGAATTAATAGATGATAAGTTAACATTATAAGCCAAGGAAGGATCGCACCTGTCTTTCAAAGATGTCAGAATTTGTGCGGTGGAGTTCCCAATGATGCCAGCGAAGTAGGTCGACTAAATAGGTGGAGGATTCCGAGAAGCAGAGCAGTCTGAATCTGGCGGTTTCCTATCCATGGCAGAGTCTGGTAGTTTTCGCGATAAACGCAGAGCATACATCATTGTTTATTATAATATTATATTGAAAATAAATTATAGAAGGTTGTTTTTGATTATATATATATAAATTAAATAGACCCTAGCTTTATGGCTTTTAATTTATCATTAGAGTTTATTATTAAAGTTGTCTTTTTTCTTAATTTGGAATAAAGTTTTGCGGTGATTTAATATTTTATTTTTATTTTTTTAATTTATTATCTTAACATTATCAAATACCTAATGCTTTTAAATGTTAAAATTAGAAGGTTAATTTAAGTTAAAGATGGTAATTTTTAATATAATTAAATTAACTTGCATAAATTTAACAATTGAGAAATATTATTAATTACTTAATCTAAACTTTAATGGAAAATAAGTCATGTATTTAAAAAAGTGTAACATAAATTCTAGATGGATTTTTATTAAATTATTTTAGAAAGTGGAACTTGGGGTAATTTAAATTAAGTTGGTTTTTAAATAAAGCAAGAGTGTTGGATTAACTTGGTTTATTAATACTATTAAATGATCTAGGTTTTCAATTGAAAATGTTTATATGGAGGGTTATAGTCTTTTCAGTTAGATTTTTTTAATTAATAGAATACTTAGTTAGTTAATCTAATTTGGACTTGAACGTATACCTAAATAATGTTATTTTTATGTGACCTTTACATATGGTCAGTGTAATGGTTAACGTAAGAATAATGTTAAATACAACTAGAGTAATTTAATATGCCTACATTTATGAACTAGGCATAAATAAATAATCATAGGATAATAATCATAATTTTATCTAATAACTATAGTGAAAAGGAAGTTGTAAACCAAGTTTACATATAACTATAGAAAACTTATAAATTGCATTCAATTAAACTAGAAACTTGTAAACACATGGGTTGAGGGATGTTGACTCACGTCATGATTCCCCTAAACCCTAATGTCGACATTGGACCAACTATCCCTCCTGACCTAATCCTTTTGCCTAAACTTGTTTACTCATTGGGACACTTAGTACGTATGAGATAACTGATCCTTCATCCCTTTAGTTATACCTTTCAAAAAAAAAATGTTGTTGAGTTTTTACATGCAATTTTATTGACAGTATAAGATGTGGAAAAATATTTATTTGAGAGGGTGTTGGCTCTTTAACAAATCATCAAGTTTTATTTCAACAAAATAATTGAATATAATAGAATAATTCAAAGACTTACTTAGGGGTATTTTAGATCTTAAGATGTTGCAACTAGTGGTAAACAATCAATAAATTACAAGTTTGAAGCTAAAAACCCCTCATATTTTTTATAGCAAAGGAAACTCCTCACTCTTTCGAATGATCTCCCAAAATGAGTATAATTCATTGATTGTAGTCACAAATGAGGCAACTATGAGCACGTGTATTCATTGATTGTAGTCACAATCTTAGGGAAAAACTCTAAGAATTCAAAAAATGAATCTTGAGAAGGAAATAAGGATTGTAGACGGTGCATGCCTTTCGACATTGTGATTTTCATGGACTTTTCTTTCAAGGGTCAAAATATTAAGATCATAGATTTTAATATCCTTCCAAATTTTCTTGGACCCATGTAAGACCATCCATAAAATCATCTAACAATTATCAAGCTAAGAAAAATATACAATAATTAATTAAGGAATAGTTAATGGAGAGAAAAGAGTATTGTTTTAGTAAGTTATATTGAAATAGACAATATAGAGAGGAAGACAGAGTGAAAGATGAAAGTAGAATGGAGAGTAAAGAAAGGTAAGATAGAGTGAGAGAGGGAGAGTGGGAGGGCATCAATATGTGAGAAAAATGATAAGAAAAAAGATACGTATATACAGAGAGAGATGTATATCCGTACCTCTATGTATGTATAGAGAGGAGAGGCGGGAATCGATGAAGGGAGGGAGAGTTTTGTGTGTGTGGAGAGAGAGAGAGCGCTAACGTATTACAGTCAAATTGCGGATATGACGGAATCAATTGCGTATGACGGAGTGGGATGTGTGCTGTTAAATCCTCCACGTAGAATATTTGCAAATGCCATTGTAGAAAATCTTTGTTCGTTTTCTATTTAAATTAGAAAAATAATAATACAGATGCTATGATTATCGAAATGGCGATGAAGTGTTTGGTCAGGGCAGTTGCTTTGATTATTGCAGTGAATAATTGCTGTTTATTTGCACTAGATGGTGAAGATTCGCTTCTACTGGGGGATTCGCTCGCTAGAAATCAGACCATAATATCAAAGAATGGAACGTTCGAATTGGGATTTTTCAATCTGAGAGGAAGGAGTAAATGGTACATTGGCATCTGGTACGCGCGAATGTCTCCGAAGGTCATAGTCTGGGTTGCCAACAGAGATAATCCTATCTTAGGCATGCCCGGCGTTCTGAAATTTTCAAGCGACGGTCGTCTCAGACTGTTTGATGGAATGGGCCCGTCAGTGTGGTCGACTGATTTTGGTGTGAAAGGATCCCGGGCAATGATTACAGACGCTGGTAATTTCATTATGCTGGGTCCCAGCCAGAACGAGTCTGAGATTGTTTGGGAGAGCTTCGCGCACCCTACAGATACATGGTTACCTGGAATGAAGGTGTGGAAAGGGATGAAGCTAGCTTCATGGAAGACTTTTGTGGATCCTGCAACTGGGCTCTTCTCTCTAGGAATGGACATGTCTCCAGGAAAGACGCAGATGC
>JAGRRI010043285.1:0-10965 GCA_018584345.1 Thuja plicata
CCCTTGAGGAAAGAATATTGGTACAAACATAATAATTTTTTGATGCAAAGATTATGGTATCATGTACACAACCATATGAGGTTTATATTGTTAGATATTAATGACCTATACACTTTCAAAAACCTCTTACTATCAAACTATCATCATCCTTAAAGCTTAGTATGGTTATATCTACTGACATTTCATTAGTCATATTCATTTTAGGAGAGGTGATACCTTTTTTTTTCTTATTTAGGGACATATTCCCCACTTGCCTATATAACACTATATTGAACTAAGGTTTGAAAAATTTTCTTTTTAATTTTCTTTTTAGGCATCTTCTTTAAACCTTAAAGTAATAGAATACATAACCCTGAAATTAGGAGAATTAGTTTCTTAGCTTCTAGAAATTTTAATTATCACTCTTCACTAACAATATAAAAAGATGTTAATCTTCAACTATTCGTAGAAGGAATTATTTTCAAAATGTACATATTTTACAAAATTACCCTAATTCTCTTAATTGCATATTTTATGTCAAAACTTTTTCCCTCATATCATAATATTTCCCTATAATTATTTCAAAATCTTTCCCTTTTCTTTCATGAAGAAAATTATATTTAGACCTTCATCATTACTATTTTATATCAATACCTTGAATCACATCTCTTTTGATTTTATCATTGATTTTTTTATTGGTCAAACCTTTTATTGGGATCTCCTCTTTTTATATGCTTTATTGATTTACATCAAGAAGTTTTAGTTGGTGTAACTATTGAATGGTTCATGTTACATTCAAATTTTATTATGAAACTATGGTGGTATTATGTGACTATATGCATGCCTTATGCATTGTATTTTCCTAGGAATCAATCATCAAGCATTCACATATCCCACTCTTATGTGGTATTAGAGTGAGAGTGTTGGACCAATGTTATGAAATGTGAGGAATATAAAGATATCAAATTGTTGTTTATACATTATTTATAATAGCCATTTCTACTAAGTGATACATGTGTGTGATGCATTTTCATGACATCTGATGACATGATGGAAAAGTGTATAGTGCCTAGCAAAAGAAGTTTTTTTTTAAAATATATATAATGAAGCTCATCCAAGGCTTCCTCTACTAATGTAGATTATTTTTTTCATAATGGCTCGAAGAATAGAGGGAATGAAGAAAGAATGGTGAGACATACTTTGTAGGAAGGGCTTTGCAAGTTGACATTGCTCACTATCAGCATCAGATTTTAATTTTTTTCATTTTCATAAATACAAGAGGAACATTTTGTTTTTAGAGAATAAGATAAGGTATGATAATTGTGGGAGAAACTATGAATACTTTTATTTTTACACCAACTATAAATATTTGAAGTTATAGTGGATGTAAATGATGATCTCAAGTGGTCATACATGATTATTTCTTCCATATTTTATGTGTTTATTTGGATTTTTGCAATGGTTTTTGTTTTTTTGGGTAGATGTTTGCAAATGAATTTCTCTTCAAACTATAAAGATTAGGGCAATTTTTATAATATCTAATGAGGCTTCCATAGAATCATCCAAGAAATTGAATAGATAAATATAATAAGGAGGCTAGCAGCATTGGAGGGGAGAGGAATTTCCATTATCATAATCTATATTCTTTGTCTAAGATGGTGCTTTTTATGAGAAGCATTTTTGGGTTTTCTTTCTTTCTCTTTGCCTTCTTTGTTATTGCTAAAAGATTTTAAGAATACATGTATTGTGAAGGTTATGAGTTTGAGATAGGTTTGAGGGTTTGGTTAAGAGCTCAATAATATTATTTTTTCTAGAGAGTTTAGCAGACTACAATCAATAAATTTCACCCTTCTGAGGGTCAAGAGACAATCTGAAGAATTTTTGTCTAGACTAATTCAGTGTTTGTTATTCAAGAGTTCAAGACTAAGAGCTGAAGAATTCATATCACAACTACACCATTAGAAGTGTCACAAGGTAGCTTGGGGTAGCTCCACTTGATTTAGGGTTTTCTTCTTCAAGAAAATATTTTCTCAAAAATATGTATTTATTTATGTATTAAAAAAATGGTGTTTAAGCCTTAAGGGTGGGTACTTAGGGAAAGATGAATTTGATGCTTTTAGGATCAATATAATAAGGGTAATATTGGTATAACTATTATATATTTTATATATATTAAATTATCATTCCATTATGAAATTGTGGTGATGGTCTAACAACTATATTATGCTTTATGCATTTTATTTTCATTGGAATCAATCATCAAAAGTCCACCTTTCTCAATCTTTGTTTCAACTTTTCCATGAATAAGATGTTGAAATTAGAGAATCTCATGGAAAAATGTAATAATAATTCCATTTTTACTAAAATTAAATTAAACTCCTAGAATATTTTATCTACCACATTCCCTCAAGGACAAATAATCTCATGGGACCCACATTATAAAAATATGATAGATTACCTTAACCCCATTTTCCTAGATTAGTTTGTGGTGATCATGATAAAATTAATCACTTGATTTGTTCTCAATTCTATCTTTTATCATTATGCACTTTGGCATTAAATGTTTTGGAAAAGCTCTAGTCATCTAATGTATCTTTTGTACCCAAACATGTTAACAATTATAATGCAAAGGTGTATGTCAAAATTATAGTAATTAAAATTTGAACAACACAAATAATAAATATGATTATATCTTTATTGAAAGAGAGATTATATCTCGTAACATGGTAGTCACATTGGAAGAAACATCCCAACATGACGTCTTCTCATAAATAGAACACTCCATGACTACAATCATCATCATAAAACTAATCACTTGGTTTTTTCTCAATTCTATTTTTTAGCATATGTACTTTAGCAATAGAAATTTTCCAAAATCTCTTGTGATAACATATCTTTTATACACAAACATGTTGATACTTCTAATAAAAATGTGTACCTCAAAAACTATAGTAATCTAAATTTGAGCAATGCGAACAACAAAGATAATTATATATCTTTATTGGAAGATAAATTATATCAAGTAACATAGGAGTTACATTGGCAAAAATTTTCCAATGACCTCTTCTCATAAATGGCAAGATCTATATCAAAAGAATAAATAACGTGCAAATTATGGTCACCTCTTTTCAACCTTTAGTGATACCAATTCTTTATAAATTCTCTCTGCTAGATATGAAGAAAAATAAAATAGACTATTGGTATTCCTATGTGGAATAACGTATGTATTTTATAAATGTCGTAAAAAATTAGAACAAGGTTGTCTATGTCACACTAAATTAATCTCTTGCGATGTTTAAATTGAGGGCTTATATTTATTGAGAATGAATAGAGGTTCTTCCTTTGGTTGGATCCTTGGGTCTATGGATCATTCCATTTAATGTTGTTGCTAATTTGTTTCCTCTTATATTTGGGGCATCATTCATAAAAAAAAAAAATGTTTTTGGCCTTCATTTATGCTTAAAATAGTTATGTTGAGTTTAGCATTTAGGGTAAATGCTGCGTATCCCATTCAATCCCTCAATGTTATTATTTTGGGGACAAATTTTATAAATTTACATTGATAAGTAAACACTAATCAAGATATTTAGTAATTTACCAAGTTTTCTTGAGTAGATTCTCTAGGTATTGAACTTTAGGATGAGTTTATTAGTCTGGCCATTGAATTATTTAAATAAATTCCACCCACTTAATGGAATAATAACATACCTAATTCACTCAACCATATACTATTATTTTTTCAAAAAATTAGTAATTTCCGCAGTAGGTTTATCTCTCTTAGACAAGTTAAGGAAATAATTTAAAAAGGTCACAGTTTAAGTTTCTATTGGTCCAACTAGATTGGCTAAATATATGAATAATGGTTAAAATTTTTAGATGTCTAGCATTTAAAGAAGGAATGAGGGCTATGTAATAGCAATAAATTAAATAATTGAATATTTATTATGATCATAGAAAATTGCCTTATTATAACCGTGCACAAACCATAAGATAATTAATTATATGGAATACCTTTAGATATGTGTAAATTTACCATTACAAGGGCCCTTAAATTTATGTAAGGGAAACATCCAATCCTCACTTTTGTTATTACTCTAATATCTCTATTCACACTTCATACTACTTTTAAATAAACTTGAAGAATGTTTATGAAATAATTTACACACTTTCCATCTGGTTGTATTGTAAGTATATATATAGGTTTATGAATTAATAAGATAGACATTTAAAATCTTCAATTTTATTTGAATATCAATAGATAGTGCATGAAACACATGTATTATGAGACATAAAGAATAATAAGTGTCAAATTTGGGTCTTTTCCTCGGTACTTTGCTCCTCACTAAAGATGCACTATAATTATTGTTAATAGGGATATAACATTAACCAAATAGAAAGTCATGTAGCTAAGAGATCAATATATTGACCAATTGAATTGGGATACTTTTTTAATATGGGATACACCTAGGTTGAACATTTCAGACTAATATTATATTTTTATTCCCAATGCATGGAAAATTCAACAATGTAGACCCCACAATTGGCAATGTACTATACATGGCCAATATATTATAATGGGATGCTATTGTAAAACCTATCAAGACCTTATTATTACCTCATTAATCAACCTACACAAATATTTGCAAACAAATCCAACAATACAATATCAACACATTATAGGATATAAAAACTATTATGAGATTGAGGATATATCAACATGATCCTAATTTAGAAACTATTATGAGATTGAGGATATATCAACATGATCCTAATTTAGAAAATATTATGAGATTGATGATATATAAACATGATCCATACATTAGGAAGATGAGTAAGAAGAGGGAAACTTATGGTGGGTTTAAAATCATGAATGTTGTATGAAGTGAGTGTGCACATAAATGAAATGGTTATATTAGGTTGATAATATACTCTATGTAACTTTTTTTTATGTAGACATTTAAGCATGTATAAGTAATCACAACCCCTCAATAATTATAGGGACACAATAATTCTAAAGGACAAGAACTATCCAAATCAACACCTTGGTATAGATAGCTTAATAGAGCATGAGTAAATAGTGCTATGAAAATATTTTAGGTGGGCGCTATTCTACAAAGTTCGTTGTAGACACTTAAAAATGACTAATTTCTTTAACGCGATAAGTTTACTAACATTCATCTTAAATTGTTAAATAATCTTTATTATTTAGTCAATTTGTGCCCTTCTACTATAATCTAAACTCAACATTATCATTTCTCTATAAATTCCTAAATTGCTTAATATATCATCAATTATTCACATAAAAAGTAATTAAATAATTAATCATTATTTAATTATTCCCTACCTCATTGAGATTAATTAAATGATTTTATTATTTAATTAATATTCCTTTGACCTACTCTTTAGGGTCATTTTGGTTTGTACTTGGCAAGGATAGAGGGTTTTATTGTTGCTTCTTTCCCTCTTGAGCCTTTGAAATAGTTTTAATTAATAAATATATTTTAATGGCTCTGCCATTTTTGCCTTTAAAAAAAAATTAATATTCCTTCTTTGTTATTATTATTGCATTTATGTAATAATTAAATCAATTTCCCTCTCATAATTAAATAGATAATATTTATTTAATTAACTAATTGTTCCTCTTATAAATAAATAAATATTAATTATTTATTTATATTCCTCACATGTACAAATTAATTAACTCTTTTATTTATTTTAATCATTATTATCTTTTGTAATATGAGTTTCAATTAAACTCCACCCTTCTCTCTCCTAACTAGTCAATTAAATCAAGTTATTCATTCTTCTACTCCACCTCCTCAAATCAAAATCAGTTAACTCTCCCATCTATTCCAACACATGCAATCAGTTGAGTTCAACTCCCACTCACTCTGAGTTCAACTCTTCAATCTATCCTCTTAACATATCCATTTATTTTATCAATATGCAACCAGTTGCTTAAACTCACACTCACTCTGAGTTCAACTTTTAAATCAAAGACAATCAATCCACCAATCATGGAATCTTAATTGGAATCCTAAAGATCTATATAAAGAGAGCTTGTTTCTCATATTTGGTAATTACAATTGCTTTGATTTCTCATGCCGACATATATAGCACTCATTTTCTGAGAGCCCACATTGCATAGAGAAGGAGAACAACAAAGGAGGACTTTTGGTTTGCATGTTCATGATTTCAATTGATTTAGTTATTATTTGATGATTATGCATACCGTTATTTGCTTCCTCTTTCAATATTGAGAATACTAATTTCTTAACAAATCTCCTTGTCATTGAGATTATTGATGGTATTTCAGGCTTGTATAGGTACCTACACATCCCCAATTAAAATCATGAATGCGCTATGAAGTGAGTGTGCACATAAATTAAATGGTTATCTTAGGTTAATAATAGAGTATATGTAACTTTTTTTTAATGTAGACATATAAGCATGTATAAGTAATCACAATCCCTCAATAATTATAGGGACAATAATGTTAAAGGACAAGAACTATCCAAATCTATGCTTTGGTTTACATAGCTCAATAGAGCATGAGCACATAGTGCTGTCAAAATATTTTAAGTAGGCACTATTCTACAAACGTCATTTGAACTTAAGAAAGAAGATGACACATAGTGTTGTACTAGAGATATTTAAGTCAATGCAACATGACAAGAATCCTAATGAATAATGCTATCATATATGAATACTAGTAAGAAGAATATATGAAATGATTAAACAAAGATAA
The DNA here is from genome assembly GCA_018584345.1 of Thuja plicata. Classification (NCBI taxonomy): domain Eukaryota; kingdom Viridiplantae; phylum Streptophyta; class Pinopsida; order Cupressales; family Cupressaceae; genus Thuja; species Thuja plicata. The sequence continues at coordinate 6,728 of JAGRRI010043285.1, forward strand.
AATATAAGGAAGAAATTTTACATTAATTTAGACAATAAATAATCTTAAAATAGTCACTCTTTTAAACATTCTATATTAGATATTATATATAATGATAAAAACGTCAATAATAATTTTAACTTACTATTAAAAAGATAAATATTATCTATTTGTATTAAACTTTGACTGTTAAATTATGTTTTAAAAAAATATGTTTTTGATTTTAAAAGCAGCCAAAACTGGGGGCTGACCTGAACAAAAAACCAGCACGAGGAGTGTCGATAACCAGCAAAACACCCACAACAAACCCTCAGCCTATGCCAATTTTGAAAACCAAAAACCAAGAAAGAAAACCAACAAGCCCCAGCTCCAACACAGAGCTGGTAACCAGCCTGGAAGTCCAAATAGGCCCCAACCTCACCATGAGGTTGGTAACTAGCCTATGGTAGTAATTAACATTAGAGTTATCACTAATAGTAATAAACAACAAATAATAGTAATTAATAGTAAAAATCAATCTGGTAGTCCTAATAGGCCCCAACCTCACCATGAGGTTGGTAACTAGCCTGTGGTAGTACTTAACAGTAGAGTTATCATTAACAATAATAAACATCAAATAACAAAAACTAGAAATTATACGACGATCTAACAGGCCCACATCGTCCAACTGAAAAGTCCAGGAAAAAAGGTTAACCATAGATAGAGAAAAAAAGGGGGCTAATTGGGGTTACCTTCCGTGCCTTTCAATAGGAGCTTCAACTAATTGTCTACAAGGAATTGGTATAGTTTTTCATCCTTACACTCACCTCCCGGGTTCATTTTCTCCATGTGAAGGAGTTGGAGTGTAGTGGCAGCCGCATGCATGACCTTCACTGCAAAATCCACAATCCTGTTAAATCTTTCCCTGAGATTATTGATTTCTGCTCTCATTTCCTTTATCTCCACCTTGGGGTCTGACAGCAACTCCTGAGGACCAGCAGTACCAATGGGGGTGTCACTCACAACATCAGGAAGTTTCTCCTCTATTTTTTTAGGGTCCTCCAGGGTAATATTTATAACCACCTGAGGGCTAGGGGACTGTGAAGTTAGGAGCGGTGAGTCTGCTTTCATCTCCTCAAAGAGTTTTTTCTTTGAGAGGTCATAGGCGGGGAGAGCGAAACTGGCAGAGACTTGAGAGTCATGGCTTTTCACAGACCCCTCCATAATAGGGCTTTGCTTCTTTTTTTCCTTATTCTTCTCCTCGACCTTAATTTTCTTTCCCACTTTAGATTTCCCCCTGGTTGCTTGCTTGATATTTTCTTCCTCCTCCAAATCTTCTTCCTCTTCTTCCTCTTCAGTGCACCTCTTTCTCATAGAATTTTTCTTGTATATAGTTTTAGTGGCTATTCTGTTAGATCTCCATCTACTATCATTCTCCTCCTCCTCACCTTCAGAATCAATGGTGATTGGGTCACCGTCGGCTGAGCTCTATTTATTTTTCTTGGAAATCGGGGTTTTGGAGGAAGTCATGGGGTTAGATAGCGTGACTTGAAGCTCATTAGGGTTCTTAGAATGCTGTGTGGAGATATGGAGAGAAATAGTCCTAGGCGGGCAGAGGGATAAATGGAAATTGTAAAGGCATAGCATTAAGCCCTGATGGAGGATACAATAATTCTGCCTAGATTTCATTTTTTCTCTAACTTCTAGAATAGAAGCTTCCATCAAATGGAGCAGAAAAAATGGAAAGGAGATGGAATCATTGTACCTGAAGTGGTTAAGGAGAGGGAAATGGTAGTTGTAACAGGTGCCGAAGAGGCCTTCTAGAGTGATGTACTTCATCAGAATGAGGCACATTTTATTCTATGGGTTGGGTAGCGACAATCTATTGAATCATCCCCTAAAATGTTCAAGAATCTCCATTTTTTTAAAGAAATGTTTCATATGGGTGTCATCACAGCTTTTGGTGATCTTCTTCCATTTTTTCCCCTCTGTGGAGAGACCCGTGGCTTGCGCGATAACCTCCTCATTAATCTCAAAGGTTATTCCATTTATTGTTACTTTACACTCATCCCAAGTTTTTACCAACTGCAGAGAGACCAATTCATCACTACCGCCCATAGCCTTCATGAATGGGAAGAAACCACCCTCCTTAAGTTAGTTGAGAACGCATGGATTTTTGATTAAATCACCCTCGATCCTAGCGGGTTCCACCCGCACCATATCTCTGCCCATCTCTGAGCTGTATTCAGGCAAGTCTTCCTCCTTGGTCTCAACCAACATCCCACCTTTCCTTCCTCTTTTCAACACAACCCTCACCAGAGTAGAGCTATTTACCCAAAAAATATAGCACTTTTGTCTCCAAACAAAAAACCAAGTGGTAATAATGTCCCCTTCTCACAGAGTTGGCCTGTACTATTCACATGGTTTGCCGATATAAGCGAATAAGATTTTCATATTGAGAAATGATATCGCCAAAAAGGCTTGATGTTGCAATTAATCACATCAGTCATTTCATTCTTTCCCTTGCATGTGTTATGCTCCGCCTCTTCTTTTAATTTGAAAAATCTCGTAGTCTTTCTAAAAATAGCATTGATAGCCTGTCTTTCAAGCTATCAATAATTAATATGACCAAATCTCGTATCTCTTATAAAATTTGAAATGATGTGGCACCTTGTGAACTTGCCCGCCAACTTTTTTGACCAATCAACATTAGCCTCATTAGACATTATTAAATTTGCTTTCTTTTTCCACAAGCTGAATAACATGCTTGGGTAGGGAGTTTAAGTTTCTCCAACATCTTAAGCCATTCACCGCAAGACCCATGGTTTCCAGCATGTCTGCGACCATGTTACCTTCACGGTAAATGTGTTGTAGGTTGAATTCATCAAACCTGGGGAGCAGCGAACAGATGTCATGCAGCACATTTGCCAAAATCCGGCTAGTAGTATAGTTCCCTTTAACTAGCTCAATAACAATTTTAGAATCACCTTCTATGATTAATCTTTTAATCCCTATATCAGACACCACCTTTAGACCCCATAGGAGGGAAGACATCTCAGCCAAATTATTAGATCCCTTTCATAGGTGGACTGCATAGGCTAGGATAAGGTGTCCTTTTTTATCTCTAAAAATACCTCCTCCCATAGAAATGCCATTAGATGCAGCACCATCAAAGTTCAACTTGGTTATGTATTCCTCCGGGGGTGACCATTTAGTGTTTAGTCTTGTCAGAATTTTGGAGTTGTCCATCATGTAGAAGAAGGTGGGAAGAGCCCATTCCATTCCTTGGCTATCATACACTCTAGTCCCTTGGGGGGACGGGACGGGGGGGGGAATTTTCCAATGGCAGGTTTCCAGGTTTTCCTTCATTATTTTCACAGTCAGCTGCACTATACCTTCAACATTGTTGTCTTCTCCTCTAAAAATCCGGTTGTTTCATTCCTTCCATAGACCCCAATAGACATGTGGGGGTAATAATTTCCAAAGGATGTTAATGAGAGGGTGCTCAACAATTCGACCCCAGTTATTAATGAATTGGTCTAAGTGCTCCAAAAAGACCCAGTCCAGCTGTAGTTTGCTCATTATTTTTCCCCACACCTGAGAAGCGTAAGCGCAGTGAATAAGAATATGATTTGTTGTCTCTGCCTGCATTTTACAAAGAACACACCTGTTGACTAGCTAGACGCCCCGTTTCTGGAGGTTGTCTAAAGTAAGGATTTTTCCATGAAGAGCGGTCCACTAGAAAAAATTAATTTTGGGGATGAGCTGGGGGAGCCAAACCTTTCCCCAACCCAACTCATCGGCTAGAACCTTAATGTTAGCATGGTAAGCAGATTTGACCATAACCTCCCCCGATTTGACACCACATAGCCTTGTCATCAATTTGAGAGATGGGGATCCTGATCTCAGCAATCAGTTTCTGTAGCTCCATAATCTGGGGTGGGATATGCTCCTGGCCATGGTAAGCATTTGCAAGGTTCTTCCATATGTTATAAAGAACCCTCATGAGATAAACCCTTTTTTATAAATTAAAAAAATATTGAGAAAAATCTTGTTTTATATAAATAATATATTTTTGCTTAATTAATTATTAATGTAATTACTTATTCATAAAAAATAAAAATAAAAAAAAGTGTTGAGAAAAATTATTATTGAGAAAGATGCGAAACATGGAAATGCTTCTCTAAACACACAACACATTGATAAATTTACATAATTATATTTGAGAAGTCTAAGAGAGATTTTCAAAATCCAAACGAATGGCTCTACAAACAGTAAAG
>JAGRRI010043302.1:0-12515 GCA_018584345.1 Thuja plicata
GCTAGGGCATCCGGGACATAGTTCCGTCACCGGGGAATAAGTTCAATGCCAAAGGCATCAAAATCTTCAATAAGGTTCCAAGCCTGGTTGCGGTATGCGGCCAGCCTTTTGTTGTGACATGTGTATTGACTCTGGACTTGTTTAACAACTAACTCTGAATCGCCCAGAGCCCAGAGGCGGGTGACACCTTTCCTTAGCACGAATAGGAGTCCAAGGACCAAGGCCTCGTACTCCGTGACATTGTTTGTACAGTTAAACTGTAGCATATAGGATGCGAGGAAGGATTTCCCCCGCGGGTTGATTAATTATACCCCAGCCCCATAGCCCTGTTTGGATCAGGACCCGTCAAATTTAAGGGTCCATAAGTCATTATTTGTAGTCTGGGGCTGGGGAGGGGGAAATTTCTTTGGATTATCGCTGGGGGACTTGGGGATTTCATCCCGGACTACCGGAGTGAGAGTAGAAGTTATCCCCGGAGAAGTTTTGATTTGTAATTCCCGGGCGGATGGCACCAAAGGTGTGCATCCCGTAGAGGTACTGGATCCCGGGGAATCGGTTATATGTTCACTCCGGAAGATACCAAGTTGCTGGGTAGCTATTGATAGACATGGCTCACACTCGTGCTCTGAATGTTTTTGGTAATGCACTCGGCACCAAGTGTTGGATAGGAGTGTGGAGAGGGTTGCTTCAGTGCCCTGAGAGTCGACTTCAACTCTCAGCTTTTCTTCCAAGTCCTGTGCTCTCTGTAGCACTACGGGATCCTCTCCGGGGATGAAATCAAATGTTAAAATTTCAAGAGGGCAGTATACCCCCGGAGAAACTTCAGAGAAAAGGACTTCATTGACCCTCCCGAATTCGGTAAGGGCCTGTTTCATCTGGGGCTCACTTTCAACCTGGATCTAGTTTGATTCTCCTTCCCACGGAAGCCATAAGTGGGTGAAGTCGGTCGAAAAGTATCCATTTAAGGACTTAGACCAATTCCAACTTAGTAACATCCCGTAAGTCTCTGGGATGTCTACTACTTGGATATCAATGATGCTGGCTATCCTGGGGTCCTGGATAAGGTGTATCTGGACATTTTTCAATTCCCCCACCATTTTTACAGCAATCTTATCCAGTTGGATCACTGCGCCATTAGACGGGGTGGGGTGGAGTCCGAGCTTCTAAAAAATAGTCAAGGGCATGATGTTACCCAAAGCTCCCGAGTCTACTAGGTAGTTGTGTATATTTTTTCCATAAATGTTCAGGCCTAGCAGGAAGGGAGGATCCTCATTATTTCCCCAGAAGACAGCCGCGTTAGCATCTTCAAAGGAAATGGTCTTAGGTGGGCGGCTGACGACTTTCGGGTTTCCTAAGAGCTTCAGAAGAGACTTCTTCTGCTCAGGACAATTTAACAAAACCTCCATCAAGGTCATGGAGGTGGTGGTCTGCTCTAACGCCTTCGTAATATCAAATCTTCCCCCGGGAAACTGGTGATTTTCCTCTGTGAGATCTTTTGCTTGGTTAGAGCTAGGACCTTTTGGAGGGACGGGTCGATCAGCTGCATTACTCCGGGGAGGAGGAGTATCTTTGGTAGGAGGTAAAGGCGTATAAACTGGTCCTTTACCCACCTGGCTCTAGGTATTGTATGGAGCCTGTGGGTTGGTAAAGGCATTGGCCTCGAAGGGCGGAATGGATTTGTCAAAGAATCCTGGCAATTCAGATTCTTCTTCATCTTCTCTGGAAGTTCTGAAGAAGATGGTATCACAAGTGAAGGCACTGTGGGTTTACTCTTGAATAGGGGGCTCCGGGGGAGCAGTATCGTGTGATTGTTGCCTGTCTAGCTAGGAGATCATTATGACTTTCTCCAAAGTGGCACAATTCACTTCATTGTGCGAACCTGTATCATGCAGCCGACACCAATTAGTCATGGGCTGGAAGTCTGCGACTGGTGTGAAATGGGATGGTCCAGCACCATTTTGGTTGGTGTTTTGGTTCGGAGGTGGGCCTCCGGTGTTAGCGTTATTGTTCCATTGTTGTTGGTTAGGCCTAGGCCTATTGTTGAAATTTCTTCCCCCAGCATTGTTGTTCCGCTAGCTGGAGAAGATGTTTCCCCTCTGGGGATTTGAATTTTGGGGCGCGTAGGACCCCACCTTCAGTTGACCCATGTCCATGGTCAAGGTGGACAGCATTCGCCGGAGGGACTCAACCTCGGCGGTCAACTGGGTGTTGGCATCACAATGGGACGGCTGTGGCTGTTGTTGGCTTCCTGGGAAAGCAGCAGGATTAACCGGAGTCGAGGGCGACAATCCCCCAGCCGCGGACGACTGGAAGAAGGGCACTCCAGAGGGTTGTGTCTGAGTCTATTGTGTCTGCTGTGGCTAGTTCCAAGGGAAGACTTCCAGACCTGGCATCATCTAGGTCTAGGAGGGGTAAACATATCGCGCCTGTTGGTCTATCAAAGGTGGCAGGGGATTCACCGCCATCGAAGGGGCACCTATTGCCAGATTGGGATTGTAACCCCTGGCATAAGCAGTCCCGCCGGGGATCATGTTGAAAGGTGTGTTCTGTCCAATCCCGCCCGGGGATTTATTGAGACTGCGGGACAACCTAAGGCCAGGTTGTAGACTTTTGCCAAAGTATCCCAGTCGCCCGGGGCAGTTGTTCTCCAGAGGAGAGTGGCAACGAAAGGGTCCATCGCATTAAGATAGGTCTATATAGTAACGTCTGGTGATGGAACAAAAGGGCCTGTGCACCTCTTCAGGGCACGCTGGAACCTATGGTTGAATGCTGCAAGGAGTTTATTGGGTTCCTTTCTGATGGAGATGAATTGGCTATCGGACCAAGCTGGGTCCATATGCATGCAGAAGGCAGCCAAAAAGGCATCCTCCATATCTTAGCAAGTGTTGATGGAGTTGGTAGGAAGGTTTAGGTACCAATTCAACTCGCATTGTCCTAGGGACAAGGGGAACATGCAGGTCACAACATCCTCATGCTGGATCTAATGTCGATTCATGGCATCTTTGTATGCCTGTAAATGTTCTTCAGCAGTCCGTGAGCCTAAGTGCTCATATCGTGGGCAGATCTTCTCTGGGTGAGAAGGTAAATCATGGGTCGCGCCTGGAAAAGTGCCCATTGGGGATCCAGTGTTTCCAAAATATGCAGCCATCAGGCGAACTTTATGTTGGGTAGTTTAGGTATTGGTTCCCGGGACCGTCAGGGGATTTTGAGTATTCAAGGGTATGGTGGATCCCCAGACAACGGTGGCTGGAAGGACTTTCGATGTCCGCTTCTTTCGAGTAGGAGGCTCGAGTTCGACAAACCTTCCGGGATTGGGAGAAAACCTAAGGACTCTTTCAAATTTAGCTGGGGAAAAGGACCCAATCCCATTAAAGGCTTGTCTCCTAAAACTACAACTCGGGGAACCCTCGGGAGGTGTAAAATTGAAATCTCTGGAAGTGGACAAGTTCATGCCCTCCTTCTAGCGCTAGTTTTTTTTGACAGGGTTTTGCTGACCGGGTCCGCCAACAGTCATAAGTTGTCACCGGGTTCCGGAGAAATCGGCCAACTCTGCCTGTAAAGGTTATCCGGGGAAATAAAATTCTTCGGGCCTTCAAGCACCTGGGTGTCAGGTCACGACGGTGCGGGGCTCGGTTTGGAGAGGTGATTATTTTTGAGGGGGATAGCTGGTTACTTCAACTCATTCTCCCAGAGATTCAGTTTGGTAAGGGTTTCCCAGAGCAATCTACAGTTAGCAAATAAAGTGAAAAAGATCCTGCAGGGTTAGAAACATTTTTATCTAACTATAGTCATGCTAAAATGTCCGGAACATCAACAATACTCTGAAAGACTACACTAAATACTGAAGAAATACATAACCATCAGTTAGCATTTCATCAGTAGCGAAAATAAAGAGGTCGTTAATCTACTTTAACACATTCAGATCAAAGGACATACAGGACGTTAAAACATGAAATACCATTAACTCAGAAGCAGGGATGATAACAACAGCATTACCATGAATCCTTCCTTCTTCATTAATATTCATCCAGCAATCACTGGTGCGTGATACAGTAATGGCTCCAAGGGAGCATTCAACTAACAAGAACAGAACAAAGGAGCATTGAGCTCTGCAACCTAAACTCAGAAAATACTCTTGCTATTGCTATGGACAACAAAATCATCAATTTTGCCGACCCTTGGAAATGGGCCGATTTGCCTATTTATACAACTCTCTAACCCTAACCCTATTTTACTATGCTTCAAATAAAATACAATATCTGGGGGCCGGTACTACCTGCACCACCCTACAAAAGACCTGGAGACAGAATAGGTCTGCCATGTCAGAAGAAGAAGACAAGGATATACATAGGAAGAATCGGCCTCGGGAAGAAAGCCGGAGAGAAGAAAGAAGGGAGTAGGTCCCCCGGGGACCGAGGCTACATGCCTCATAAATGGGAAATGCAGCGCCCTGTCTCCAATGTGCCAGGTGTACCTTCGAATGGCACCTCGAGAAGACCACCCTGTCAGAAACCAACTGTCGAGCCAATGCCTCTTGATGCGCCCAACTAACCTCTGACAAGTCTTTATTAACCACCTCTGAAAGTGACCGGTCGGCCTCGGGGACCCGGACACGGATCACTTTAAAGAATACAAAATTTTAGATCTGAAACTTTGGGATCCGGGAACTTACGTCCCCAAAAGAATAAAAAATGCTTAATGCTCAAGTTTCCCTGGTTTCCGGAGAACGTTCAAGGCTACTTATTATCGTTGAAGGCCTGAAGGAGGTGGAAAATGCCATCCTCGTCAATCTTTCTTAGGCTGGCCCTTTTTTGTCTGGCCACATCAACTAGTTCCCCTAGGTCCGGAACATTATTCCTGTACTCATCTACCATCCTTGCGGCGTCATGACTTTTTAGCACTATTTCGGTAAGTTTCATCATTTGGGCCCCATCCATCCCCTCCGTAGATTGATACTGAGATGCCATCACTTCATCAAAATTCCCCAAGACTGTCTCCTCCAGGGTATAAGTATCTGTACTGAGGAGGTCAACCCCGGAAGCTTTTATTACAAATGACTTGTACAAATTAGAAGAATACTTCACTTTATTCACCTTTTCTTGCAAGGACTCCACCAGTTGCTTGGTTACCTCCAATGTGAGGTCTAGTCTGGAGTGCTGAACCCTTACAAAATCAAATGATTCCTCACCCAGAATTCTAGATTTAGAAATTATGTCTTCCCCCAGGGTGAGGAGCTCCTCGAGCTCTACCTTCCACACCTAGTAATTCTCGGCGTCACTCTCCCATTGATCTATCAGTGCTTCTGCTTGGTGAACAACTTGCCGAGCCACGTAAAAATCAGGGAGAGTGGACGCTAGGAAATGTCGAGTATTTCCTATCTACAAAGTGACCCATTCATCTACTGCCTGGGCCTTCTTCTTCATTACTCGTAGGGAGTCTATGTCGCTCTGCAATAATTCTTCTTATGTGGAGGTCTCTGGAAGGGCGGCATTGAGGGGTCGAGCCAGTTCTGTGAGCAACCCCATGAGGTTTGCATTCTTTTCCTTTTCCACCTTCAGCATCTGGGCCTCTTTTTCATATCGGGCCTCTACTACCCTTGCTGCTTCCTTTAGTAGGTCCACTTCACCCTGCTTCCCTCTTTTACCCAAGTGTACCTCTGTGATGTTGTAATCTGCGGGATCCGCAGTCACTTCATCGGCATCTGGGGGAGGCGTTGCTACTACCGCAACTATTTCTCCGCCTGGCCCAGTTCGTAATGTGTGAACGGTCCGGGCCTTCTTTGTCTTTGGCGGGGCCTGAGCTAAGGCTATCATCTCAGCCAAGGAGAGAGGAACTGTCGGAGTGGATTGGGCTTTTCTTTTCCTGCTTTCTACCAACCATGGAGGTGGGAGAGGTGGCCTTCCTGCCAGAGCTTGTTCTTCAGATCCTCTCTCGGTGTCCGGTGGCGGCTGCTCCTTTTTGACATGTGCTTCCTTTGTTTCTCCCCCCGCCGGCACTTCTTCTGCAACAATTTTCTTGATTTCTATATCCTCAGCCTGGTCCCAGATATCGATTGGTGAGTCTGGACCCTGATCGGCTTCCTCAGAGATTTCTTCTTCATGTTTCTCTATTCCTTTTGTTTCTACCTCTGGTTGGGTTTCTTCCGTCATTGGCACCTCTTTGGGCAGTATGGGAGGTGTCTGGCCAAGATTCATAGTTTGGGCTACTGTTATTACATGCACGAAGGTTGCCCCCGGGAGTGGCCTTGGGAACGAGGCGGCTGGGGTTACGGTTGGTCCCGAAGTTCCGGGTCCGGGTTCCCCAGTGGATGCCTTTTGTTCACTTGGTGTTTGCTGGTCCACTCCTGGACCTTGCATTTCTGGGGTCCCGGAGATAATCTCCGGTTCTGCCCTCTTTTCTTCTATTTGCTGCTCTTCTTGTCCCGCGGCCTCTTCTTCCCGGTCTTCCAGGTCCACAGCCTCTTGTCCTTGCTCTGGGACTTCTTTCCCTACTTGCGTATTATCCCCTTGCAGATTTCTGAACTCATCAGCTGCAAACATGTCAAACTCCTCTTCTGGAGGGGGACTGGCTGGGATGTATGCCTGTTCTGTTTCCTTCTCCGGTTTCCAGGGAACTAGAAGAAAGGATCTCCACTTCTTTTGGGAGGGAAGCCCTTGGCGCTGGTTCTGCCTTGGGCTATTTGATGTGCTTTCTCTTCCTCCGGGTGATCAGAGGCGGCCCCGCATCTGCTATTGCTGCTACCTCCAGAGGATCCACCCCCGTCACCTTCGCCATTAAGGCTGCCAGTGATGGGGAGGAAGGAGGATGAAGTGGTCCGGTCATTAGCGGGGGAGTGGAAAGCCTTGTGATCAACTGCTCCCTCATTTGTTGGGAGGCTGCTACAGATTGCCTAATCTATTCTTGGATGAGGACTTGCTGCGTGGGGGGAGTTGTCTCTACCCCTTTTCCTTTATCTGTGTCTTGCGCAGAAGTCCCAGCCCCCGGAGTCAACTTTGGTACCAGTGGTGGTGTTGCTTTTGGTACCGGCCTGGAGGCTAGGTGTGCACTCCCAGGGCATGCCTTCTTAAAATAGGCATGACTTCTCTCGACCACCTCTCAAGTGAAGTCCTCAATTGTGTGGTCCTCCTGGATAGCCCAATTCATTGGTGCTAGGGGCATTTTGTCGATACCCTTTTCCTTGTACTGGGGGTCTATGGTGGGGGCGTCGTCTGAAAAGCCCACTGGGAATCTCCAGAGCTTTAGCTCCTGTATCATTCCAGCCATCATTCTATCGTAATGCCAGCTGCGCACATCCATGTCATCCTGGCAATTTGCACAGAAGTCTTCCATGTGTGCGTGGTGGGGCTCTGAAGCCCGGGGCAGTGCTATTGCGATTCTTCCATGTGGATCAAAATTTCTTCAGGCCAGATAGAATTCCTGCAAGTTATAACATTTTAATTCATTGGCTGCCTCCTTCACGGCGGCCAGAATGCAGGTGTAGTTCCCACAGGTGATTGGGAATGAAAAATTTAGGACCTTCTTGAGGGCCAAGAAGGTATGCAGCTCCATCATTTGTCTGCAATATTCCAACAGCACGATCTTGTCCCCACAATGCTTGGGCAACAAGTAGGGTTTTCCGGAAAAGTTGGCGACCCTAATGTACGTATTTTGCTTTAATTAAATGTAGTAGTGCCCATAACTACTAACCAACTTCATCGCCTCAGTGGACAGGCGGTATCCGGCATCCCGGGTGGGCGTGAGTAAATGGTAGTAAATGAAGGAGTCGTTTACCCGGTAGTAACTGAGGAAGCTGGCTTCCCATTGAATCTATGGGAAATGGTCCCACGGTGCTTTCTATCCGCGGCCAAGCCCGAGAATGCCATCTGTGAGCAGGCCATTGGAGTGGGGCCTCTGTTGGGCCAAAGCCCAAAAAACATAAGAAGTCATGTAGAACTTCTTCTTCGCGTTCAGCTGCAAGAACTAGGAGTCGACATGATTGGAAATAATGGTCGCCCAGTCAAAGAATTCTCCCTTAGTGGAGATGCCCAGGAGGAAATAGTACATCCACTTTGCAAATTCCTTGGCGGAGGGCTACCCAAATACCCAGGCCAATGCTATCATCCCCATTTGGATGCTTTCCTTGAATTCAGAGTGGGGGATATCTATCTTCATTCTTTTTGGATCCCTCTTCGGGACCTTCAGCCAGTTGATGTTCATGTACACCCAGGCGGCATCCTCTAGTTGATTGAATTGTTTCAAGGCATCAGTCCTTGTGACCACCGAGGATCTCTCAAATTGCGGGATACCCAGGCCTGCTTGGAAAGTGACTGGGTCCAGAGACACCAGTGGAGTGGAGAATCCCATAGGTTCTGCAGGTGCTAGTATGACGGCCCAGACAAAAGAGTTATAGTGGGCGGCCAGAGTAAGAACAAGCTTCAAAGACTGCATGGAGCATGGGAAGCAAGCTACCCAAAGAATTCTGGAACCCCCGACGTTGGTTGCAATTGTGTCTCCAGCCTGTCGCTGGATATGCATTATCTTTACTAGGGCCTGCATTTCTGCCCAAGTTCTGACACTGGGGTCGGTCATAAATTTTACCTGAGACTCAATCTTTGAGCCCACAATCTCCTCACCCTGCATATACTTCATGGTGAGGGGCAGCTTTTCCAGGGCCTTCTCTATTTTAGACTTTGCCGCTGCCCTGGTCTCGGTTGTGGATGCCAACTCCAGACTTCCGGGAGGAGATGATGCAGATGCTTCAGACATGGTTGTAATATTAAGTCTGGACCTGCGAGACAAAGCGACTGTCATAACATATTCATCAAAATAAAACAGTAACTCCGGGGTCCGGAGATCTTACCACCGTGCCGTTTTCTTTTCTTGAAAAGTTAGTTTTTTTGCATAAGTATCCGAAAAGAGAAACATAAACTTAGGATTTTCACTATATCTCCGGGTCCGGGAAACTCTATCACACTTGATGAAGACATGGGACGAATGGGGGAAAGAGGCCCGAGGTCTGGAGAAATGACCGTTAGCAAAGAAGAATGTGGAAATAGGCCCACGTAGACGCCACGTGCGCTGGCATTGAATGGATGGGATGGCACTGGCGGTGGAGCCGACTATTCAAACGCGTGAAAAGGGAAAGCCACTTGGCCAGAAGTAATTGCATGCATGGGAAATAAATGAGGCTCTGACAGCCTTGATGGAGGAGAGAGAAAACTACCTGTTTGAAATCGGTCGAGAGCTGAGTTTCAAACAGGTGGTTTTCTGCCTCGACGCAAACTTGAAGCGAAAAACCAACAGCGAGGGTGACTCAACCAGCTCGTCGAGCCACCCAGAAGGATATACAGAGAGCTGAAGGGTATATACATGGAAAGGAGGGATATATACAAGGGTTACCTACAATAATATACATATATACATGAATATACATATATACATGAATATACACACGGGCGACTCCCGTGGAAAAAACCAGACAAGGCTGAAACAAGAATATACAGATATTTACATTATGTACATGCTATTTACAGGCTATTTACATCCGCACAGAAGGCGGACAACCTTCTGGTAGAGCCGAGCCACCAGCAAGCGGCAATACTAGAAGACCAAAGAAACAACAGAACAACAAAGCAAACGAAAAACAAAAACAGGCCAACCGAAAGGAAAACCAGAAAATGAAAGCAAAACGAAGAGGAGGGAAGCAGAGAAACCAGCCTAAAAATGCAGAAGGCGGAGGAAGGAAAAGGGTTACCAGGAGAACTCTGCAACAACTTCAAACCGTCAAGCTGTCGAGATCACCACCACGGAGCACTAGCGTACGTCTGAGAACAGTAGAAGGTGTTTAAGCTCTGATTATCACACATTTTCTCTGTAACTGCTCTGCAAATCGCTTTGAAAATTGCTCTATTTTGCTCTAAGTGCTCAAAGATTTTAATTGCGGTAAGGGTGATAATGACAGGCGAGTCTATTTATACCCGTGGTAAAAATTAATCTTCCTCACTCTGGATATTTCAGGTTAGGCAAACATTCGAGACTCCGGGCCTGGGGATTCCTTATGATGATATTCCTAAGACTTGGGAACATCATCACAAATAATCCCAGAGTCCGCAGTCGAGCTTCCAACCAAAAGGAAACCTCCAGGATCCCGTAGGGGAAAAACAAACTGAGAAAACAACGCGCACCAGGGAAGAAAACCCCGGAGAAAGAAAGAAAAAGCAAAAGACAGACAAGGCAAAAGCCACAAGGAAAACAAAATAAAAGAAAAAAGGGGGACCCAACATTTTGCACACAAAATGTAGGGACGGGGATGCAGGGCATAACATCTACTATGACTCAAAGTCATCGAGTTGCAAAAATGTGAAGTTTGACAACTTTTTGTAAAAGTTGTAAAAGTTGCTCATGACAACTTTCCACCAAAAGTTGCCTTTTGCACCCAACGGTCACCACAATTCAAAAAGTGGTTAGGAAAAGTTGTGGAAGACATAAAAATGATGAATCAACTCTCTCCAAGATGAGAGGAAGATATTGTAATGATTTTGCATCTTTAGATTTAATAAAACTGTGAAATTCTTGCATTTTTAGTGTTCAGATATCATGTACGGCCCTATACGGTACATTAATGTTCTTATTTCCATTGTTAATTGTAGTTTTGTCTCTTACCTTTCATATGAAACTAGTTTGAAGTCCTGATTCTTTATTTGGAGGGATGAAATGCCATTTTACTCTCTGGTGGTTAGTACAAGCAACATTCCTAGGGGTTGGCAAACAAATGGCCATATCTTGCAAATCCACCCTTGGTTCATAATGGCCCTAGAAGAAATGCAAGTATGTCCAATCTAATTTAGTAATCTAGTGGTGTTTTTTAGGTTCCTAGTGGGAGCAGGGAGAAATTTAATGCCCTAGGTGGACATCTCCATGTGGCCACTGAATAGAAGAAAAACAAAGATTTCATATCTGGAGTTGGGTGATTGACCAAAGGCTATAACTTTGGATTTGGTGATTTCTTCATGTGTAGAGGACATCAAACTAGTTGGATTGGTGGGCCAGCATTGGAGTGGAGCACTTCCTTTTGAAACTAAGCCTATTTAGGACAATTAGGCCTCCTAGTCTCAGTAAGGGCAGAGAACCTTGATTTCTGATCCAGATCAATCCTTTTGGGGATGTTTTGTAACTCAAAAAATGGTGTCATAATCACATTTTGGTTGGTTGGGTCCTTTGGAGAAGAAATGAGTAAAGTGGGAAAAACAGTCCAGGAAGGGCTACAAGGATTAGGAAACTTTTGTGAAGAAAGTATACTTCAGACATCGGGAAGTGCAGAACTAAAGGGTTGTTCATGTCATGTTGGCATAGATAACACTATTTCAGATCCCTTTAAGTCCCTTCAATTCTTGGAAACATATTAAGCCTAAATAAGCCATTGTATCCTTAAGGGTCACTTCGAGTCCCTAAGACAAAGCTAAGGGTTTGATTGTGTTTTGGAAGCGATTGTTGTAAATGGGATATGGAACCTAATAAACAAAGGACCTTACACCCTATGGAGTCAGAGTTAGGATGTTACAGTCCTTGGCTTGGTTCTTGGATTGAGGAACCTATCATATCAATAAAGAGTCAAGAAAAAAGGGCTATCAATCAACTACCTTATGAAGTAATCCAAGAATTATATAAATTACTATATCCTAGAGCTTTTCATACACGTATATCCTGAAGGTGTAAGCATAACTCATCAAGTCAGCATCATAAAATTCTCAAATCAATTTTATTGCTAATCATTTGAATTGTTTCTCTTGCATTGACTGCCAAAACTTATCAATATGACAACAATAATCATTCTATCTGGGCCTTCTTCAAGTTTTATGTTTTCCACAAGATGCTTCATGTTTACTTTGTGTATGTTTTATGTTCTATCTAGGTCTTCTTCACATTTTATATTTCCCCTAAATGACATTGTGTTGCATGTTTTGTGTGTTTGCTTTGTGTTTTGTGTATTCTATATGTTTTCTCCATGCCTTGCATATATGTTGTGCCTTAGGTGTTTGCATCATGTTTGAGTCATTTCTTGCAGAAATGATTTGTGGCTTACGTGTTGGATTTATCTTTGCTTCCTATCTGCTTTGTGTATACTTTAGTCACTATGTGTGTCTTCTTAATGTTGTGTGATTTCCATGTAGTACATCTTGGATTTATAAGTGCTAGAGCCTCGGTTGTTCTTCGATTGACATGTGTTAATTTTCTTGCCTTGGGTTTTCAAATTGATAATCTTTTCCATATCCTATAGTGTCTGGCCCTTTGAGGTGCCAAATATGGTAGGACAATAGCGCGCAACTCTGGTGTGCATCCAATTTGCCTCAAAATGATTCATGTTTGATTCATGTCTACTTTGTGTATGTTTTATGTTCTATATGGGTCTTCTTCACATTTTATATTTCCCCTGAATGACATTGTGTTGCATGTTTTGTGTGTTTTCTTTGTGTTTCGTGTATTTTGTATGTTTTCTCCATGCCTAGCATATATTTTGTGCCTTAGGTGTTTGCATC
>JAGRRI010043315.1:0-32016 GCA_018584345.1 Thuja plicata
AATTCATAGTGAAGCATGATGTGGTTAATACTTTCCTCTGCCTTCCTACAGAGACAACATCTGTTGGCAAGACTAAACCCCTGTTTGACCAGATTATCAAGGGTGAATATTTTCCCATGGAGCATCGTCCAACAAAAGAAGTTAACTTTAGGGATTAACTGGGGCTGCGAACCTTCCTCCAACATGAAGTGCCAGCATTATCATTAATCAGTAGACCATAGGCCGATTTAACAGAAAAACCACCATATTGAGTGTGTCTCCATAACATTTTGTCATCTCAGTCAATGATAGGAATGCAGACCGAATGCAACAAATCACTGAGTTTGGTCGCCAGGTTGGTTAGATTCGATCTACCATGAAGATGTGGGAGGAGGACAATCCATTTACTATTGGAGATAAAGTTGGAGACCAGAGAACCAATACCAAGGGTCAGGATGTTCCTCAGCTGAGAGAATCGAGAGTTCCTAAGAATGGTATCTAGCAGCCAGGGATCATCCTAGAACCTAATCTCCCTACCATTTCCCAATAGCCAGGTGGTCCCCTTTTCTTGGATACCTCTACATTTGAGTATACAATTTCAGATTTTTGGGCCCCAAGGGTGGCCTTGCACCATGAAGATTTTACAGTAGTGGCCCCCATCAAGATACTTAGCATCCATGATTTTGCACCAGACAGCAACTCCCCAAACCATAGTTCACACCATTTTGGATAGCAGAGCTCTATTAAGGTTGTGGATTTTCCTTAGACCCAAGCCCCCCAGGGATTTGGGAAGACAAACCTTATCCCAGCAGACTAGAGGTTGGCGCTTCTTTTCCTCTAACCCGGACCAAAGGAAGGTGCATTGGATTTTTTCAAGCTTCTTAGCCATAAAACAAGATCTTTTTAAAATAGACAAAAAATACACCAAAATGCCTTGTAGGGACATAGCAAGGAGTTGGAGCTTACCAGCATTACTTAGAAGTTTACCTTTCCATCCCGCCAGCTTCCTTTGGGTCCATTCCAGAATGGTATTCAAGAATTTATTCTTCACATCTTTGACAGTCAATGGGAGGCCAAGGTAAGTGGTAGGAAGCTTATCAGCCTAGCATCCCAAAATCTTCATAATTTTTCCCTGCACCAAGTTGTCTGTGTTAAAGAAGAATATTCTTTTTTTGTGATAGTTGATGTATTGACCCGAAGCAGTAGCATAATTGTCCAACAGTCACTTCCACATCCCATCTTCCCTAACCAAAGAGGCCCCAAAGAAGAAGGTGTCATCAATGAATTGTTGTAGGATCACAGGTGGGAGGGTGGTAGCCGGCTTGATCCCCTCAATCTCTCTGGATTGAGCCATCTGCATCATGTTACGACCAAGGACCTCTGCAAGAAGTATAAAGAGATAAGGAGTAAGGGGGGGTCCCCTTGGCAAAGACCCTTAGCCGAGGAAAAGTTTGCACCAGGTTTTCCATTAAACAACACCGAGAATCTCACAGTATCCAAGCAAGCCTTAAAAAGGGTGATAAATTGCTCAGAGAAACCAAAAGCAAAAAGGAATTTGTAAAGGAAAGTCCAGTTGACTTTATCATAGGCTTTAGAGACATCCATCTTGAGGGCCATCCCAGCAACCTTATTACGATCAATGGAGTGCTAAATTTCATGAGTGGTGATGGCAGCATCTATAATTTATCTTCCAGGAACAAATCCCTTCTTATTGGGACTAATAATATTGTCAAGCTGAGGTTTGATGCGATTAACCATAATTTTTGAGAAGACTTTATACAAAGTATTGCAAAGGCTAATAGGTCTAAAGTCCTCCATGAATTTGGGATCAGCACATTTGGGGACCAAGACAATATAGGTATCATTTATCTGCTTAAGGATATTTTTACATCTAATGAAGTCCTGGGCAACTCTAATGACATCATAACAAACAATATCCTAAAATTATTGGAAGAAGGCCGGGGGAAAATGATCCAGGCCAGGGGCCTTGCAGGGTCCCATGGAGAATACCGCCTTATGCACCTCTTCATCAGTAACCCTTGACATGAGGATATTATTGTCATCATTCGTGATAGCCCTAGGGAGCTGAGAAATGAGATGGTCTTGGAGGCTAATAGAGTCCCCAGAATTCAAATTGGTGAAAGATCTAATAAAATAATCAGTGGCTAAATCCCCAAACAGAATTGGGTCGGAGATTTCCAAACCCCCCGAGTTCTTGAGAGTGGCAATGGAATTCTATTTTTTGTGCTTACAGGAAGATTGATGGAAAAAGGAAGTGTTACGATCTCCCTCCTTTAGCCATAAAACCTGAGATCATTGTTTCCAAAAAACTTCTTCATTAGCTAGGGTAGCCTTCCAACATCTCCTAGTATTTTCCTCCTTAATGTGCAGTTCACCCGATAGATCACCCCCTGCCATTTTCCCTTGAAGAAATTCAAGTTTCTCAGATAAAGCCTTCTTCATATGGAAGACGTCTCTGAAGGTGAATTTGCTCCAACCTTTAATAGCTCCTCTGACGAGCTCAAGCTTGGAAGAAACCCTAAACACGGCCAAGCCTTTTATCGGGGTAGACCACCACTGCTGGATCTTATCATAGAAGCCTGGGTGGGAGGCCCACATAATTTCATATCTGAATGGTGCAGGGTATGGGTATCACACATCCATCCATTTAAGTAGGAGGGGGTTATGATCTGAATTCGTCCTAGGAAGCGCAACCAAAGAGGAGGTCGCCCCCAAATCCCAGGAAGAGGATAGGAAGACATGTTCAAGGCAGACCTGGATAAGATGATTTATTTTCTATTCTTGGTCTAGGTTAAGGGGTTACCCCTTAGCTCAATATCATAAAGACCATTAACGCAGACAAAGCCAGCCAAGTCTCCCATGCTGTCAGTGTAATCCATATTACCTCCACACTTTTCAGAAGGGAACAAAGGTAAATTAAAGTCTCCCACCACCATGAGTTTAGAATCCTGGAGGCTTGAGAAAGACATCTTTAGTACTTAACATACCTCTCTTCTCCCCTAACAGGTATTAGGAGCATAGATGTTGTAACAGAACCAAGCATCCTTCGGGGAGGTGAAGGACACTGCCAAGTGATGGTGGGAGAAACTGTGTGCATCACCCGTGACCTTGGATGGGTTCCAGAGTGTGGCAATACCGCCCGAGGCCCCTTGAGCCTTAGAGTAGAGAAAATTGGCCCCAGGCTATAGCCGCCCCACCAACACCTCAAAATTATCATAAGACATTTTAACCTCTTAGATTAAAAGAATGTCAATTTTATAATAAAAAATATACTGCTTGACAGCAAGTTGTTTCTGGGGGTTATTGAGCCCCCTTATATTCCAGAATAGAACAATCATTTCTTACCTTTTTGATTGAGATCCAGGGTTTGTTTCCTTCTCGCAGCAATTTCCTTTATCGTACTCCTTTGTCTTATAGCTCTTTCCGTCGGCCGTCCCGACTAGGTGTCCACCCCAACATCAATTTTTTTGGGTCTTGTCTTCTTTTGTTGAGTTTGTCATTCCCGTTCCATGCTCTTCGGGGTCCCATTAGCCACAGGTGTAGAGCAGCTGGTTATAACCGGGGAACCAGAGGCCATGGGGTTGAGAACAACTTCCACCACAGGAGGAGATGAGGCGCCCAAAGATGTATTCCTTGCAAGCTTAGAGACATTTAGTTTCGTCTACAAGAGTGTCGTACCTAGGCTAGTACATTGCAAAGTCTTCGTCTCCATGTTGGTGGTTTCAGAGATGCTGTGTTTGGTCTGTGAGACTACTAGATTTGGGCTAATACACTACTTGGTCTCCTTCTTGATGCTAACAGAGTTCTCGTCATCAGTTTCCTGCTCATTGCTCATGGGTATTTCACCATCCTTCAGACCAAAAACATCAGCAACCGACCCTGTTGTGATCCCACATCCTTGTAACCCAGGCACCCCCAGTTCCTTCTTGTGGGAGGCCTCCACAGTCAGGGTAATAGATGATATGATAGGCCCCCGGAAAGAGTGGGTGCTAATTACCTTAGTTGCCCATGTCTCTGGGACAGTTTGCTTTAACTTAAGTTCAGGCCTTCTAGGCACCTTACAGTCCTTTATGGTATGACCTTTGGAGTTGCAACACTCACAGAAAAGGGTAGCATTCTCATAGACTATAGCTTGTGTCTATTTACCCAGCTTATATTTCAAGACCACAAAGTTGGGGAGAGTCTTATTGATAGACACATTTACACAGAAGTGAGAAAAAACTAGATGGGATTTGGAGAGGGTTACCAGATCCGCCAAGATGTAGTGCCCGAAGGAGTTACCGATCCATTTGAACACCTGTTCATCCCAAACCTCCAGGGGTAGCCCTAGGAGGCGGACCCAGAGAGGCCCCATCCTGGTGAGATTTGCAGCAGGGTCAAAACCCAGCTTCCACTTAGCCAGGGTGAAGAGATGTTTGCCATATAGCCACAAGACTGAAAGTGCAAAAGAGAGGTCCTCTGTAGCCATGAACCAAAAGAGGAAGATTCCCCCTGGCATTGCAGAGACAACAACACTACCTTTAAGCTTCCAGTAGTTTCCCTCCCATTTTCAAACCATATCTATGGAGGGACGGAAGTTGAAAAAATGCCCAACTAGAGCCAAATTAAGTTCTGCCATATTGTTTTCCACAACAGAGTTAGGGAGAGTGATCTTTGTGCCCTCCTCCATAATGGTTGCAAGTGTTAAGATGGGGTCCGATTCAACCTCCTGGCTCCCAACCAACACACCTTTCCAGTTAGCCTTGGGGGCAGGAAGTGGCAGGGAATCCGAAGTACCTGTCCCAGAATCATAGAGCAGGCTGGGAATAGGGTCTCCAGGATGGGGGGGAGGTTCCCCCTAGCATTTTCCACAATGAAGGGATTTCAAAAAGAAGTTTGGGCGGCAAAGTTGCAGAGCAAATTCTAGAAACTGTTGGATGCCAAAAGTGTTGATCAAATGTTCATGGTTGGTTGATCAAATATGTTGATCTAATATTCATAACATTTTTTTGCTAATCGAGTGAGATAATATGAAGTTCATGGTTGGATGTTAAATAAAACAACTCAAGTATGTTGTGCTAGTTTTGGTGTCCATGTCTTAGGAGATTGTACCACGTTTCTCCACTTTTGAAGTTATGGTCTCGTGTTTAGGGAAATAAGTTCATAAATATATAAATATGATATATTTAAAATTTCATGCCAGTGTAGAGGGTTTTTAGACACAAAAGCTAGAATTATTTGCACTTCAATTGTTTCATCTTATGGTTTGTTGGAATTTTTCACATTGTATGTATATTTCATCTCTTCAAGTTTTAGATGCTCAATTGTACCACAAGTATGAATTAGATTGTTATATCTCAAGATTGGTTGATTGGTTTTCATATGGTGCTAGGTTTATCAATATGTTTGCACTACGTGAATTGGATGTGACTGTGTGTAAAAATAGTGTGGGGATGATAGTAAAGACATATGACATTCTTATGAGTTTAGCACAATGGTTCTTAATCTTTTTTAGTATTGTTTGCTGATTGGAGAGGATGTTTGAAAGGTTAAATGGTTGTCTGGCTGATTTGGAGTGATTGCACCAATTCTTTTTAGTTTGTGCCAGCTTGGAAAGGTGTATTAAAGAGATTTGGCTCATGTTTATCTCTTTCCTTGATCTACATTTACTTTCCTTCCACTGCACAAGTGTTTGGTGTTAACCTCTTTGGTCGATTCATATTTCATGTCTATACACTTCGTCTTGGTTGACTTGGAGAAGATTTTTTATACTTACAGACGATATAAATGAAGGGTCAAATCAGTTGCAATCTAAGGAGTTGTGTGAAGAAGTATGGCTCGGTAAAGTGTGTGAATAAATGCTTGATACATATTTGAGGAAGTGAGCTTAAGTTATCTAAATTTTAATAAGTCCAAAAATATGCCAGGGGCAGTGAGCCAAAGGTTTTTGATGGTTTGATTATGTTGCAGTGGAAGCTTAATTGTATTTCATTATATTTTGATGTTAGATCCTCATTTCATAAGTGTTGTTATTATCAAGGAGTAGTGAACTTCCTTTTATTGTAGATCAATAAAATTAATATTTCAAGGAGTGGTTGCTTCCTTAGGTTGCAACCCTAAAACAATATTGTAATATTACTTTATATTGTGAGATTTCTCACTGTGTTTTTCCCCTTCTTGGGTTTTCCACATTAATTTTTTCTCTTGTGAGAATGTGTTGAACGCTCTATTTTGATTACTATATGTTTGTTCAAAAGATTAATGATGCTAAAGACTTTGAATTTTAATTGAATATTCATTCATCCCCATTCAATATTTTAATGTATTTAACATACAAATCCTATCAAACACACCAACCTCTTGACACAAAACTAGCAATTAACATCCATTTTTCTCTGGGACAGGCCACTTTTCCTTAAGCTAAAGCACCCATAAACCTACACCCACCATATACACCCAAACATAGGGAAAAAATCAAAAGAAATCTAACAAGGACTTCAATACTAATGGAGCATCCAAAGTAGACATTGATAGCATCATTGTTGTCATTTTCTTCTCCCTCTGTTTTCTCATCTCCACCAACCATTTGATAAAAATATCTCTCCCACACAACCTCTCATTCCCACAAATGGGTCTACAAATGGATTATGAAATGATTAATCCTATCTATGCTCCTTGGCCATATTACTTTAATCCATTTATAGACCAGGATATATAGAGCACTCAGTATCATGAAAAATAAAATAATCCTTCTTTCTTTCCTCTTAACATTGCTCAAAAACTCATAAAATGAAAATGTTAAAATTTATACAATATATACATATTTTGAAGTTTGTGAACACTTTTTTTCTAGCTTATGTAAGTGCATTTCGATTAGATTCACTTGGGAATAATTAGATGCCAAGGAGCATATATAGGACTAGTCATAAGCTTCCATAGAGAATATTCATGAAACTTCTACTTTTACTTTATTCAATAGTACTTACATACTTTATGATGACACAGGGGGTATTATTGGTAAATTTTTAACTAGAAAATCTAATGTATTTTCTAAATAAGAATCACATATTTCCTCTTCTAATATTGGTTCTCTTATAAAAGATACATCCACTTTATATTACGTATTCTTCTAACACTTTAGTTTTACTTGCATTTACCAACGACAACATCCTCTTTTGCATGCAAAATATTTCTTGCTTCTATGCATAAATTATATTATAATGAACATATTATTCTTTCTAGTGTTCCTTGTATTTTAAAAGGAAACCATATTTCTGGTTTAATTCATGGAACAATCCTTTTAAATTTATTATAAAAATTCCATGAAATACTGATCAATTTTCACATTTAAATAAAACACGAGTTATCCTTCCTCTTATAACTAAAAGTGATTCTCCATCTTTTTATCTTTCTTACAACCATGTTCAACTAATTAAACAAATGATTAATTCAAAAGTCCTACAACTAATATCCTAGATTCCCACTTCTAGGATTCCCCCACCTACGGTTTTTATATACACTCCACTCATCACGTCTTTACCAATTAGCTAACACAAAAGCGGTGGTGCACTAAACCTCCATCGTCATTCAAAAAACTACAAGGTTTATCAAACCATTCTCCAAACCCCATTAGAGAAAAGTAATTTACAAGCTTATTAAATAACTATGATTCAAAAATTGAAGAAATACCATAAGGTCTTTGTAAGGTGGAAAAAGATATAGATGTCTTTTGCCTATATTATAAATATTTAAGTAATACTTTTTACATTTTATAATGGCTTTAGCAATTGTTTTGCATTGACTTCGTCAAACAACCTTATCTTGTCAAGTGTAAAAACTTTAATGTTTCAAAAGAAAACATGCATACAAAGGAGTGAGTTTTTTATTAGAAGAAAATGAGTTCGAATTTTATCAAAACAAGTTGACTTACCTAGTGTTTTCAACATATTATTTAGGTTTTTATGATAGTTTTCATTTTTTCATGGTAAGAAAAGTTTATTAATTACCATAATGAAGGAAAAGAATAGACTATTAGGGTCTTCCTTGGCACCCAAACTCTAGTTTTTAGGTATGCAACATGGACTATTTGGTTGATTTAGTTTATTGGTTGTAAAAACAATGTTATTAGATAAGTTACACGCATAAACTCATTTATGATGACGAAAAGAGGTGTTGATGAGATTGTGGTTCTCGTGTATTGTTGTATTTCTCTCATGTAAGATTGCAAATGAGGCTTAATTTCAATCTTTTCAATATGTTAAAACTCTACCATAAAAATAAAAACCCACAAAAACGTTTTATGTAGTAGACAATTAATGTATTTTCCTTTCTTTCTTTCCTTTTATCATCAATACAAAATAGAGAAAGTTGAGATAGTTATAGCTCATGTCATTATTACTATTAAACTGCCAAAGAACGTGTCAAAGGACAGTAGATACTATGATGAAATAGATCATGCATGTGAATTGAAAAATAGTCATTTTTTCCTAAAGAGTTTCAATAGAAATTAGTGAGATAGATATGAAAGTAACCTTGTAATGTTGTAACATTTCTAATTTCCTACCTTAGCCTAAGACACAAATTCCATGTCAGCAGTCTATGCATAAACATTCCATTTTACCATTAACCATTTGTAATTTTGGCCACATGACCTGGACGACATATGACACATGCACATCACAAAGATGCTTGCACGATCCACACCCATCCATGAATCTAGAGATGTAAAAACTGTTGTTGGAGCATTATGAACTGCCACCCTACAATTGTAACACCTAAATCCACCACCCACTAATGTAGAATTTTGAATTCCTTCAATATAATCCACATTTTGAGCTTCATTTTGGTCTTCTTCATGATCTGGACCTTCTTCTTCATGCATTATACAGATTTCTTGACTCATCTTAAGATCTCTATATAGATTTTCCTCTGAACCTTAACTCTCGTCAACCATCCTCACCTTCATCTTGTGTATCTTGGCTTCATTCTGGTGAAGGGAAGTTATCTAAATTTCAATATTGTGTGTTTGAAAGCACAGTGTCTCTTAACTATCTTCATTTATATTACCATCTAGTCGATTTTTTCCATACGGCTATCTATCATAGTATCATTTCTACTTGGCTATTATAGAGGTGGAAACACCAAAGCAAGGATCTGATTGAGGTAGGTCTCAAAATAGCCATCCCCAACATTTTATTTTCACGTGTACAAGTTTATGAAGAAACGAGCGAGGAGTCATCAAACATCGAGTCCAGCGTAGATCCTCTTCCCGTTTTAGCATTTCATAGCTAGTTGTATTTACTTTAAATTCTATCATTGTACTCAGTTTTGTAGTTTTTGCTTCAGTAATCCTTTTATTTTGTTATTTATGTTATCTATCTCATTTTTTGGGCTACATTGTACTATATCTGTATGAGAAATATGTGCATTACACTGACATTCTGTACCCATTTTGTTGTCCTTGACTCATGCGTGTGTCCTGTGCAGTGAGCTTATGGAGCCTAGTGTCTATTTTATGTGATTATCTCTTTGCATCTCCATAGCCAGAATATCTTTATCTATTGATTTATTTTAGTTAACTATATTTTATTGCATTCAATAGTATAATCAATCCTATCTCATTTGCACCTTACTTGTTCATTCTGATGACACTTAAAACATTTAGTTCATTAAAAACCCATTTTTATTACTTTTTGTCTTGGTCCCCTTGCTCACTAGAGTGCTATTAGAAGTGAGGTGGTGCAAGGAAAGGTCCATCCTTCAAGGCTTTAATTGGTCTTGAGGTCGGTAAAATTTTTGCTTCTTCACATTTTGGTGAACCCAACATATATTAGGGACCCCTTTATCAAACCTTCCCTTTCCCGAGTGGCAGTCCCTTCATAGAGATGGTAACCATTACTCTAATTTTGCCACCCACCTAGAGGGTTCATAAGACGAACATAACCTCTACCCCCTGGATGAGTCATACAACATAGAGCTTTCTCCCTCTATGTCTTGACATTTATCAATGAAATATTTGTTAGGTGTGTCCTGGTTGACCCTACATAGCGCTTTGACATCATCAATGAGGAGGTCCTCTTTGCTAATAACATAAATTGTGAAAAATATGACAAGTGTTCCACCACCATCACAATGTACGATTGGTTTTCCCTCCCCCCTTTTAAGTCCACCATCTCAATGGTCCAAGTAGAACCTAAGGTGGTACTTTCCATATTTGTTGTGATTCTCGACATGGGCCTGTTTTGGATCAAACTAGGTATCCTTTGATTGACATCCATGGGAGCCATCCCCTAGAATTTGCATAAATACTTGAAGTTTCCTCATGAGGGTGTTATCCATACAGTCTAGGATATTAGATATCATCCTTTTATGTCTTTTGGGGGCTTTTCTCTTGACCATTTCTAGCCTACTCCAATATGGCTACTACATCCCCACTAAAATATAACATTCCTCCTTTATCAAAAGTACAAAGACGAGGAACTCGATCTAAAATTTGTAGCGCCTATTCTTGCTGCCCCACTTAGCCCTCTCATGATGCTTAGTTTTCTTCATCCTCTACTCCTTTGTCATTGGCGGCTCAGGGAAAGCACGTACCCCATTGGAAATGTCACCGCCTGCCTCAGGTCTCACACTCTCTAGCAATGTCTTTTATTCCTACATCTGCAGCTAGTGCAGACAAGGGAAATGCACCCATGTTGTAAAAACCCAAGGTGTTCCTGCCTTTCCTAATTTCCATTATAGAAAGCATACCTTGCCTTGTTGTTTATGGTAAGGGTAAGAGGTCTCCCAAAATTGCAAAATCTCCCTTAGCACCTGCCCCTAAGCCTTCGAGATAGTCCTTTGTTCCTCTCATTGCTTGTAGGGTGAGGAGAGGAAGGACACTCGTGACTGATCTTGCAGTACCTATGTACACACCACCTCCTACTCTATTGGCGGGGCCTTCTTTTTTCTAGCAACAATATTGATGACCTCTCCCATAGAGTAGGATGTTGTTGTACCCTCGCAGGTTTACCAGCCTGGCCCTCATCTGCATCGGAACCAGCTCGTGCATGAGCATAAGCGTCATCGACGAGAGAGAGACCTAGCCCATGAGGCTGCAATGAGGGTTGATAGTGTGTCTTCTGAGCCTATGTCTACTTCTTTTTCTTTCATTCCCATCTCCATTGAAAATGCACCATTTTTCTTCCCTACAACCTTCTCTGTCTCGCTTTCCCCTACATCAGGAGTGACCATTGGGCTTTGCACTAAGTGATTCTAAGAGTTTATCTCTCTATCATAGGAGTTGCCACTTATCACCACCCTTCCTGATCTCCCACCCTTACCCACGTCGGTGAACATGTTGCAAATTCAAGTAGTATCTAGCGTAGTGATGTCCACCTAGCCCAATCCAACCTCATCCCATAATCTCCATGCCATCCTTCCCGGTGTCCTAAATATTTCTACAGTGGATTAGAGGACTTCACCTCTATCCTACAGGATAAAATTTGAGGAAGGCCCTGTCTCAAAATTTTGACATCGCAAGTTTGCTCTGATAGACCCTCTTTCTATCTTGGTGCTTGTAGTGGTTCAAGCTCTGACTTCCCCTGAGTTCATGTCTACCACTTTCAAAAAGGTTAGTGGTATGTCTTCTTCATTAACACCTCCACATGGGTCTTCAACTAGCTATAAGGATTGCCTTTTTGACTCGTTGGAGGATATTCTTGTGTTGACGATAGTCTTTGCACAATCCCTCTCACTCGCCTTGTTAGAGTTATTGGATAAAAATGTCAATGCTTCTTCATCCTTGGATCTAACTATTGGCGGGTGCATGAGCTTGTCATCACGATAATTTCATTCCATTCTTGACCTCCCTCCCATATGATCAATATTAGGAGGACGATGATCTGTTTGCGGATGAACTGTGAAGGTACTTATCGACTCCTATATCTTTAGATTAGAGTGTGTTTTCTTGTGTTCCCCAGTGATTTTTGTATAATATTGTTCCCTCCTAAAGGACTTGTGTACTCCATTGGTACTTGGAAATAGTATGTTTTCTATTGTGCACCTTCTTTTATGTGTTGTCTATTTCTTCTATCCATCATATCTTTGATTTTTTATATTTGGGGATAACACGGAGTGTTGGGGGGTTTAGGTTCCCCTTACATGTTGATCCTAATTTTTGTTTTTGTTTTGTTTTTCATGTGCTATTCTTTAAATCTGAGCCATGGTTTGCAATGATGAAATATCTCTCAAGAGCATGTATATCACTCTTCTAGGTTCTGACACTAGTTAATCGGATCCCCTTATCTCTATGCAGATGTGAAAATCACGTGTCACCCATTAGGAAGCAAAATTGCATGGCAACATCTCGTATGTTGGCATGAAATGAATGTCTCCTCTCCTTAGAATGTTTCATGCTCCCTTTGAGCAACATGGTCCATTCTAAGGGGGGTTGTTATATTTGTGTCTAATTGTCTTTTATCTAAAAATCATATTGTTTCTACACCATAAGTTATTTTGGAAAAATTAAAATTTTTTGATCTGAGTGTCTTTCTTTGTTGGGGCCAATCTACTATCTTGGTGTCTCAGTCTTTCCTTATTGTACACCTATCTAGCTTACACTACACATACTAGCATGATTTAAGTCCCCCCTTATCACACACATATCTAGCTCTACTACGTATGGCAACACATGTCTAAGTTTCCCTATCACATTCCTATCTAGCTTTCACTACGCATGTCGGCACACAATCTAAAGAATCCCTATCACATGCCTATCTATATTTTTCTATGCATGTTAGAGAACTATAAAAATTGCCCTATCATATGGCTATCTGGCATAATACAATTTTCCATCCATATCTATATACCATCGATGGCCTTCAGTCAAAATTTTGGCTTCATCATCTAGCACGTTTGTCTATAGCTTGCATATTGGATGCAACTCAAATAAAATTCAGGCCTTCCATATCTAGGGTTAACCCTATGCGAGATAATCCTCGTAGGTAAGCCAAGTATGTTTCCTTAATTTATCTCTCATCTCTCTCTAATATGATATGCTTGCTAAAGTGGGGGAAAAATGTAATGCTGCAAATTTGCACCCTACTGTAACTTTCCATTTTATAATATTCCTACCTTAGCCTAAGACACAAATTCTATATCACCCATCCATGCCTATTCATTCTATTTTATAATTACCCATTTGAAATTCTGGCCACATGGCCTTGACAACATTGGGATGCATACAAGTCATGGAGATGTATGCACTATGCACACTTGTCTATGAATCTGTAGATGTGCAGACTTGACGCTATTATGGAAGGAGTTTCCCCAATGGAGATGGTCCAACCATGTAGAAAGACTCAACAAATGAAACAACCAACTCAATAAAAAGAATAGACAATCAACATGCTATATCAAATCTTGACATTATCACAAATCCAAGATTTACATCACATTGGCCTACAACATGTAGATTGTAGACTTTTGGCATACATGTCTGATTACAGCAGAAAAATCAGAACCAAACCCTAGTGCTAACCTTCCAAGGTTATCCTATTGAGAGCTACTCCTCTACTCCCAAACAAAGGCCAAAAGCTTCAATATATAGAGCCTTCTCAACACATATGTCGGCCAGATCAATTACATTTTCCAAGACTAAGAAAACGTAACATGTTCAAATATAGGTCAGGACCCAAATCATAAGATCTCAATGCCAAGATGAAGAAATGATGTGTGATCCAAGAGAGACTTTGGCTAAAGTTTCAAGAACATCGGGATATGAGCCACTAAAGCTTTGGCAATTGGGAAATGCTTTGCGAGATCATAAAACTCTAACTGATTGTCAGAACATGAAGAACACACAGAACTGACCGTGAATCCAGAATATCTCCTTTGTGAAGTATCCAAATGAGGTGCGAACCTAGACATAAGTATAACATGATGTCTAGAACCAACCCTGAGGTTTGCAACAACAAATGATCCAAAATCAAGGAACAACAAAAAAACACAGAAATAGGAAAACATGA
This sequence comes from Thuja plicata, assembly GCA_018584345.1. Classification (NCBI taxonomy): domain Eukaryota; kingdom Viridiplantae; phylum Streptophyta; class Pinopsida; order Cupressales; family Cupressaceae; genus Thuja; species Thuja plicata. The sequence continues at coordinate 13,986 of JAGRRI010043315.1, forward strand.
ACAAAAATGGAAGGAAATATTTTTGGGTGATGCAAAATTGCCACAACCCAAGGATTCTTCCGCATCAAACACCCCTGGTGAGAAGAAGATGTTCCATAAGAGGAACTTATGAACATCTTACAGGATTTAGGACATAAATCCCATGCTCATTCTTAATCCAAATATTGTCTTTATCTATAACTTTCTTTCTCTGTACTTCTGCTCTTTCTTCTTCACATCCATCAACCTACTCTTCTCTATACTCTCTATGGAATGCCTCACATCAACATCAAGTAATAGATAAAATATACCACCACCTCTTTTCTCTCACACAACCGATTTACATATGCTATAAGACTTCATCTAATCAAAAACCAAAGATTTATGTTGCTTCACTTTATCTTATACCAATTGGTTCTAGATCTGCCTCCAAGAGCATTATTTAAATCAACCTTTGTATTCTTTCTCTCCGAACAGTAAATCTTCACAATGCTCAGATTCCTTGCACTTCTCCCCTTTGCCTCGTTCAAGGGAACCAAGATAAACTTCTACCCATCCTTCTGTCAGATGGTATCAGAGTGGGATTCAATCCTATGATTTCATATCTGATTTCCTAAGCCAGCGAAGCCATGGGTATGTTGGTCGCAGAGTGGAAGAGAGTAGATCTGGCTCCCACTAACCAAGGACTTGTGTAAGGTGGTTAGGAAGAGATTTCTTGCTGGTTATATGAGTTAAAAAGGTATCCCTTTAGTGAACCGATCACCGAAAGGAGGCAGACTGTGAGTATGTTCAATAGACCATTGAGTGAGAGGAAATTAAAACCTCTCATTCAAAACATCAAAGCTGAAGAAGTTGCACCTGAGGATTGGGAGAGATGTCTCCTGGAAGGATGAACCCTAGGAGGTTAGAACAAATGATGGAGGAATTTTGAAATGATATGAGAAATGAGATCCAAAATGTATTGACTGGGTTATGAAGCAATCCTAAGACTGAGGAGATGGTCCAATAATGCAGCAAGGGTCAACACTAAGAAAGCAAACAACTTAGAAACAAGAATAGACAATCAACATGCTATATCCGATCTTCGCATTATCACAAATCCAAGATTTACATCACATTGGCCTGCAACATGCAGATTACAGACTTTTGACATCTATGCCTAGTTACAGCAGAAAAATTAGAACCAAACCATAATGGTAACCTTCCAAGCTTATCTTATTGAGATCTGATCCCCTACTGCCAAAGAAAGGCCAAAACCCTCAATATATAGAGTGTTTGTAACACATATGTTGGTCAGATCAATTACATTTTACAAGACTAAGAAAATGTAACGTGTACAAATATTGTTTTAGACCCAAATCATAAGATCTCAATGCCAAAATGAAGAAATGATGTGTGATCCAAGGGAGACTTCGGTCAAAGATCCAATAACATTGGGATATGAACCACTAAGCTCCACCGATCGGGAAAATGGTTTGTGAGATCGGAAAACTCCAACTAATCATTAGAACATGAAGAACACACAAAATTGACCATGAATCTAGAACATCTCCTCTACGAAGTATCCAAATTAGGTAAGAACCCAGATATAAGTACAACATGATGTCCAGAAGAAGCCTTGAGGTTCACAACAATAATTGATCCCAAACCAAGGAACGCCACTAAAAATACTCAAACAAGAAAAAAGGAACAAAACTGAAAGAAAATATTTTTGGGTTATGTAAGATTGCCAGAACCAAAGGATGCACCTACATCAAGGCTATTGTTGGAGCATTACAAACTACCAACGTGTAGTTGTAACGCTTGAATCCACCACCTAGTGATGCAAAATTTTAAATTCCTCTATTATAATCCCCATTTTGAGCTTCATTTTGGTTTTCTCTTTTTCATGCATTCTATAGATTTCTTAACTCATCTTGATCTCTCTATACAAAATTTTCATGTCAATCTTGGATCTCATCAGCCATCCTCGCATTCATCTTGTGGATCTTAGCTTCATTATGGTGAAGGGAAGTTATCTACATTCCCATATTGTGTCTTTGATAGCATATTGCATCTCTTACCTATCTTCATTTATATTATCATTTAGTTACTTTTTTCCATATGGTTATCTATCACCGTTATTGTGTCTACTTGGCTACTATGGAGGTGAAAATACCAAAGAAAGGATCTAACTGAGGTAGGTCTCTAAATAACCACCCCCAACATTTTATTTTCTAACATGTGTGCAAGTTTGTGAAGAAACGAGGCAGGAGTCAAATTCATCAAATAGTGAGTCCAACGGAGATCCTCTTCCCTTTTTATTATTTCATATCTAGTTGTATTCGCTTTAGATTCTATCATTGTACTCAGTTGAGTTTGCTTCATATATCCTATTGTTTTGTTATTTTTGTTATCTATCTTATTTTCTAGGTGACCTTTGTACTCTATCCATATAGGACGTGTGTGTGTCGTGCTGACATCCTATAATCACACTATTGCCTTTGAATTGTACGTGTCCTTGGCAATGCGCTTACGAAGCCTGGTGTCTGGTTTGTGTGATGGGTTCTTTCGGTCTTCGTAGTCAGAATAGTTCTATCTATTGATCTCTTTTAGTTAAATGCATTTTATCACATTTAGTAGTATAATATTTCAATACTATCAGGTCCAAGATTTCTAAGAGGGAGATAGATCAGTAATATATCATATTAGAAATTTTCCCGATTCATTCAACACATTAACAAAATTCATCAACCTTAAACCTTATGCAACAATAAACAAAGTGCCCAAATAAATATCAAAACATTCAACAAAGTGACACCAAAATCTTTATCGTGGAAACCCTTGGTTAGAGGGTAAAACCACGGTGGGGATTAGTACCCTCAAGTATTTGCACTCTTCTAAAATGTGCCATGTTAAAGGTCTAGCCCTATTAGGAGCTTACAATGATGCTCGGTTAGGAGCAAACCTTGTTAGGAGTCACCCAATAAAGGGATTCACCTCTAGCCCTATTAGGAGCCTTACCCTGTTAGGTGTAACCTTGTTAAGGGATTTAAACCCTAATTAAAGAGTCACCTGGTTAAAGCATTTATTGATCAAGACCTGTTAGGTATGACCCAGTAATGGGATTTTCTTGCAAAACCTATTAGAATTCAATAAGTACAATGATCAGGGTGTAGCACTCCTCTGCTTCTTTAGATCTAATTAAGCACAACACTTCTGCTTCTTGCAGATAATCTATGGTCTTCACTTTACCACACCTTTGCATCCATAATGTACACTGCATACTTCATTGACTTACATATATATACATTACATGTTCATTAGGGTATTTAACTGAATTAAAAAATATATTACATCTGAATTTAATTCATTACAATCATTCCCGCTCAATCCTTAAACCCTAAAATGTATTACCAATCTTTAACATTCGATTACAAATTCACGCCGGCCACAAAATTCATTGCACATCGATTTGAACCAAAATTACTCAAACCTTTTTGAGTTATTCAACATGCTTCAAAAACTTGATTAATTTCGATCACCTTGAGAAATGCAATAGAAATTCATCATTACAAATCTGTTATGCCATGTCACCTTGACACCTAGATCATGAAAACATCCTTTGAAACCGATCACATCATCAACGCTTATCGATCAAACACCAACTGCTCAAACCAATTCATACATTTTACTATCTTGCATAGAAAGATATTATGTCAACTGAAAAGGTGCCTTGCAGTTGATGTAATGAAAAATCTTTCTCTCGAACCCTATCTTCTCCTAGGGTCTTCTTTAGGCCACTTCTCTAGCCTATTAGGATTCTTCATAAACCCTAATTTCACAAGGATTCTAATCTCAATCCTTCACCTATTCAATTTTCCTACACCATAAAGGAGATCAACTCACACACCATCATACCCCATGGATGTCTTCTTGCACCATTCACACCAAGTGATCACACAAGACCAAAACTGAACTTCAAGGGAGAGGAAGGTTCATCTCTAGGGCATTGGATTCATGGAAATTCCTAAGGACACAAAGTTGCAATGAAATCCTTATCAATTTCAAGAACTTACATAAATTTACACAAAATAGGGCTACAAGAATTAGGCCTAATTACACCTTTTGGCCCTTAACTCCAAAATATTCTTAATCAGATGGAAAACAAGGTCCAGATCCTAACACCCTTTTGGAAGACCCTAAAGATTTTTTAAGTTTTACGTCCCCAAACTGTCCGTACAGGGGGTTGCTATAATCAAGCCTAAAATTAAGGGTTTCACAAAATTCTGAGAACAACCACATGGGTTTGTTCTTTCATCTCAAAGAACTCTTCACCAAAACTTCTCCTTGGATATGGGGCTCCCTTACACACATATCCTCCTCTCCACATGCTCAAATTGAAGCAACCAGTGCATTCAATCACCCATAATACTTTTGCAGTTCATTGTATTCCCTAGCCATGCACCTCTGGCTCGCCTAGGGCATCACTGCAAAAATAGCTCTCTTGCTTACCAGGGCCCAAGCTCTTGCACCAATAATGTACAAGGAGTCATCTTTCAAATCCCAAGGAACCGGACAAAAGCCACAGTGGGAAAAGTTGTTATGACTCCATTAAAAAAAAACTGTCTGGATCAGACCAGCAACAGTATAGAATAAAAAATATTTACAAAAGATGCTTAAAACCAAACAAAATGACTAACTAATGCGACACAGAATTCAAAGAACACCTACTCTAACATATGCATGGGTTACAGTGCCAAAACTAATCCATCAAAACCCTACTATCATCAAGAACATCAAAACTGCACACAAACACACATAATTGTTATTACTTCACAAAAATTATGTTTGTACACTCAATGTCTAACCTTGCTATAATGTCAAGGTTTCTCATAAATAGGGTGGTGAAGTAGTTATCAACCAGTTAGGGAATCTATTGAACGAGTTGTCCAATTCTTGCAAATGTTGTCGGAGCAACTTTTCCCATTTCTTGTAAACTATGTCAAAATGCTTCAAATCTTCACTAAACTTCACCAAAGACCCAAATAAGGGTTAAAACATGAATCTAACCTACCTTAGACCCTACTGACCTCGTGATGTCATTATCATGATACATGTGCCAATTAGAAGGCTTTATAACATTTTAGCCCTAATTGAACTTCCCAAAAGGTCCTAAGACTCTAACAAAATACATCCTAACTCAAACATGCTATCGTCAACATGACCTTAAGCCTGACTCAAGCTTATTACAAAAAAAAATTCCATAAGACACTCACACACACTAAAATAACTAGATTTACAAAACAACCTATAGGAGCTCTTGCACCATACTCCCCCTCAAGAGAAAGTCAAGTCACTCTTGTGGCTAAGATGTCTTAAGTTATCCCAAACTTCTTGAAGTCTATAGCTGCAACCCATGTTGCCTCTGACTCTGGCTTATCCTTCCACTTGATGAGGTGTTCCATGTACACCTTGTGTCTAGTGGTCTTCTTGACCCTTGAATCTAATACCTTGTCTTCTTCTATATGTACCTTGGGAGACAAAACATCAGGTTCCACATCTATCTCAGTTAAGGGTCTTTAAAAATTTATCAAGTATGCCACATTGAAAACAGGTGAAATGCTCAAATCTGTAGGTAGATCCACTTTATAGGCATTAGCCCCATACTTGGCTAAGATTTTGCAGGGTCCCACTCTCTTCATCCGTAGTTTGGTAGGCACCTCATTCTGCAAATTGGATTTATTCAAGTGTATCATGACATAATCCCCTACCTCAAATTGAACATCCTTTCTCTTCTCATCCACTTTGGCCTTCAATTTTTTAGTAGATTCTAGTATAGTCCTATTCACCTGTTCCTGAATCTCCTTCATGGTTTGAGTGAAGTCTTCAACATGACCACTCCTGTACTCCATAGCTCCAAGGTCTCTAAGCTCACATACACCCCTTGGGTGCATCCCATAAACAACTTCAAATGGGCTCCTACCTGTTGTTCTGTTAACACTGTCATTGTGTGCATATTCTTCTTAGGGAATGGCCACATCCCATGTCTTCCCATACTCCTTAGTTAGGCATTGTAACAAATTAACAAGCACTCTATGAACCAACTTAGTTTAGCCATCAGTCTGAGGGTGGTAAGCTGAACCAAATGAAAGGTTAGTACCCAATTTGCTCCATAGTGTTTTCCAGAAATGGCTCATGAACTTAACATCCCTATTTGAGACAATGCTTAGGGGTGGTCCATGGATTCTTACAATCTCCTTAAAAAACAAATGTGCAATGTTACTAGCATCATGTGTAGTTCTACAAGGTATAAAGTGACCCATTTTACTAAATCTGTCTACCACAAGATAGATACTGTCATGTCCATGTTTTGCCTTAGGTATCTGTAGAATGAAATCCATGCTAACACACTCTCATGGTCTATTAGGGATTGGAAAAGGTTGATATAAACCTGCATTGCTAGCTCCTCCTTTTGCTTTCATGCACACTACACATTACTCAACATATTTTGTCACATTTCTTACCAACTTTGGCCAATGGTAAAACCTTTGTACTAACTCTATGGTTTTGTTCACACAAAAATGGCCACTCAAGATACCATTATTTTTCTCTTGAATGAGATTCTCTCTCATTGAACCCTTAGGAACACACAACTCGTTCCCCTTAAACAACAACCCACTTTGTAAGGTAAAATCAGAAAACTGACTGTGAAAGTGATTCTGAAAATCAGAACATACCTTGTAGGCTTCATCAATGTCTTCATCTTCTCTATAGAGGTCCTTGAAACTCTCTATCCCTATGCTCTTCAACTTAAATTCTTGAATTGTCAGCATCATCCTACTTAGTGCATCTGCAACCTTGTTCAACTGTCCTTTCTTGTGCTTTATTGTGAATGTGAATGCTTGAAGGTATTCCATCAACTTTAAGTGTCTATTACTAAGCTTTTCTTGTGTGTTTATATATCTAAGGGCCTAGTTGTCAGTAAACACTACAAATTCTTTAGGTAGCAAGTAATGTCTCCACTTCCTAAGAGACTGAACTAGGGCATACAATTCCAAGTCATAAGAAGAATATTTCTTCTTGACTTCATTTAACTTCTCACTCAAGAAGGCTACTGGCCTACCTTCTTGACTTAACACACCCCCTACTGCCATTCCACTTGCATCACTCCAAAGTAAACAATTTGTCAAAACTAGGGAGTCTAAGGATAGGTTGTGTTGCTACTTGCTCCTTCAACTTTTCAAATGCTTTTCCTGTTGCAGAAGTCCATCTAAACTTAGTCTTTAGACCACCCTTGATGGTGTCTACCATTGGTGCACAAATACCACTAAAATCTATTATAAAATTTCTATAAAAGTGAGCTAACCCATGAAAGATCCTTACCTCTGTCCTTGTGGTTGGTGTAGGCCAATTTAGAACAGCCTCCACCTTGCTTGGGTCCATCTTCAATGAACCTTGGAATACAACAAAACCCAAATACACAAGCTCTTGTTTGAAGAACTCACACTTTTCTAGATTGATTGATAACATCTCCTCTTGCAACCTTTTGAGTACCATCTCCACATGCTTAATCACTTCATCATGAGCCTCACAAATGTGCTAGGGGTATTTGAGAGGCCAAATGGCATAACTCTCCACTCATACAACCCATCGATAGTCTTAAAAGTTGTCTTCCATTCATCCCCATCTTTAATTCTAATATGGTGGTACCCACTTTGGAGGTCCAATTTAGTGAAGCACATTGCCCCTCCAAAACAGTCCATCAAATCGTCAACTCTAGGAATAGGAAATTTGTATTTAATTGTAATCCTATTAATTTCCCTAGAGTTAGTACAAAGTCTCCACTTACCACCTTTCTTGGATGCTAAAACCACAGGCATGACACATGGATTGATGCTCTTCTTGATTAGCCCTTGGTCTAATAACTCCTGCACTTGTCTAGCCACTTCTAGGTTTTGGTCTAGAGTGAGCTTATAAGATGCCTTATTCGAAAATGATGCACCAGGTACAAAGTCAGTTTGATGAATTATTACTCTTCTAGGAGGTAAAGCTGCAGGAGTACCATCACTTACTATATCTCTGTACTTTTCAAGTAACTCTCTGATTTCAGATAGCAAAGGATCTTGTTTAGGCTTCTCTTACTCCTTAGGCTTGAACAAGATGGCATACCCTTCACTTCCTTCATCTCTAAGAGTTTTGATGAACTCCTTTCTACTACTCAATAGGATACTAGGGGTTTTGGGTTGTGGCTCATCTTCATCCAACAAGGACTATATTTTGAAAGTTGTGATATCTTTCTTGAAAGATATGGAATTATCCTTTCCATCATACACTACACCCCTATCATATTGCCAAGGCCTGCCAAATAAAAGATGGCATGCATCCATAGTCAACACATCACAAAGCAACTTATCTTTATACCCTGCAATAGAGAACTCCACCCAAGTTTGCTCATTCACCAGCACACTATGTCCCTTGTTCAACCATGTCACTTTGTATGGATTGACATAAGGTATCTTTCTCAATTTGAGTTTGTTTATAGCTTCCTCTGATATAATATTGTTTATGGAGCCTAGATCAAGAATCAATTTGCAAACTTTTCCAAGAATTTTGGGTAATCTCACAATAGTGGGTTACACTTTTTTGCCTAAACGGACATCGAAGTCTACATTTTGAAAAAAAAATTTCAGATTCAGATGCATATTGTCGTTAAATTGTTTGAAATCAGAAGATGAAGTAAACTAGAGTCTTTTAAGATTTTCTGTCTAGATTCTAAATATATTTTTTTCTATTTTTTGAATTAATTTGAATGGTTTTGTTTTTCTCCCATGAGAACTGCTATGTTGCTGAAAACGTCATTTTTAAAAAGTTACATTGACTTCATAGAGCATAAATTTTTTTCTAAAATAGATATCAATGTGATTCTTTATGAATGTTTGAAGTAGAGTAAACCGTAATTTTGACATACCTTGACTGCATAGCTTATAACTTGTGTATTTATCAAAATTCAAATATTTTTTTTTGATAGAAAGTAGACTTGAAGCCGGAGGGCACTGTTATTTTTAAAATTTTTGTTTCTCTTTTCTACTATTTTTCATTGAATGTCAAACTTGGAGGTTTATATTGGATAAAAAACCTACATTTGATGCACGTCAAAAAACATAGACCTAATTAATTCAAAAAATTTCAAATCTATATTCGTTAGAATGCTCGTTCCGAGTACTTGTGCTATGCAAAAGGACGTCTCCCTATTCATCTATTTGAGCCCCATGCTTGAGCTCCAAAGCCATGAAAACTGCAGATTTCTGTTAGCCTCTGCAAATGGCCTCTAATCAGAGGGTTTCAATAGAAACTACTTTTGATAGAAAGTAGTTTCGATCAAAACTAATTTCTATCGAAAGTAATTTCATGATTTGACTACTTTTTGGTACTTTCAAAACTAATTTAGTACTTTCGATCGAAAGTACTACTTGTTGATACTTTTGATCGTAAGTTACTCACTTACAATCGAAAGTATTTGTCAATTCCGATCGAAAGTAAGTTTTAATATTTCTTTGGTCGCACTTTTTGGGGTGAATTCCTTCCTCCAAAAAAGTGTAACCCACTATTATGGGTTGACCCTTTTACATCTCACTCTAAACAAAGCTCTCCTATGCTTGGGTTCATCCTTGACTAGTTGTCTAATCATAACTCTTCTGAACATGAGATTTTCTCCCATCTCTGACTCAATGTGATCAGCCTCAGGTGTCTTGACACTTGATGTTTCTTCTTTAGAATATGAAATCCTCTTACTATTGTTTGAAGAAGTGGGCTTATCCAGGCATCTATAGGCAGGGTGACCCAACTGGCAACAATTATAACATTTCATACTTGCAAAGTATGAATTGCTTCTGCCTGAACTTATTCCTCTACTAGAGCCTCCTTGAGTACCTCTACCTCTGGTATAACCCCCTCTTTGAGTAGTTTCACTACTATGCTCTGTCAACTTGGGCTCTCCCTGGTTTCTTTGTCCTTACCTCTGCCTTGATAACCACCTCTATGACCTCCTTGGTCTCTTCCTCTTCCTCTTCCTCTGACATTAGAGTCTCCTTTCTTCTTATTCCTTTCTTCCACCTTAAGAGCTAATTGGTGGCACTTCTGAACAGTAGTTGGAGTCCATAAACTTATCTCCTCTTGGATGTTCCATTTTAGACCAGCCAAGTATCTTGCTACCTTGGTAGGTTCCTCTTCTTGAATCTTTGACCTAAGACATAACTTCTGAAACTCCTCTGTATAAGAGGCCACATCCAAATCTTTTTGTTTCAGACCTTGTCTCTTTCTATGAGGTTGTATTTCATAGTCTTCTGGAAAATAGTTTTCTTTTACTTTAGTCACCATGGATTTCCAATTACCTATAGGTTGTTTACCCACTCTAACTCTTTCATCTTGCAGGTACTTTCACCATGTCAATGCTGATCCTCTTAGCCTTGACTTTGCAACCTTGAGTTTCTGTGCCTCTGTAACACCTTCACACTCAAAATGATTTTCCATCCCCTCAATCCACTCCATCACTGCCTCAATATCCATTTCCCCACTAAATAGTGGTACACCTTCTAATGCCTTTCCACCTAGTGCCTTGATGGATTTAAAGAATGGTTCTTTAGTCAAAGAAGGATCTAGTTCAAGGATGATATCTTCCTCATCAATCTTCTTTTTACCTCTATCACTACTTTCACCTTCTTTTTCTTTATCTCTAGCTCCATCAACTTGTAGTTTTACTCTCATTTCATCATCTAGAGCTTCTTCAAAGAGTCTATTTTTCTTGTTTTTCTCACCCATCTCTTTAGCTAACTCTGCATTAGTCACCATACCGATCTCCCCTACTGATTCACTAGTATATAGAGACATACACCAACTCTTAAATCTTTAACTTGCTCTGATACCAATCTGATGTAATGAAAAATCTTGCTCTCTAACCCTATCTTCTCCTAGGGTCTTCTTTAGCACACTTCTCTAGCCTATTAGGATTCTTCACAAACCCTAATTTCACAAGGATTCTACTCTCAATCCTTCACCTATTAAATTTTCCTACAACATTAAGGAGATCAACTCACACACCATCATACCCCACGGATGTCTTCTTGCACCATTCACACCAAGTGATCACACAAGACCAAAACTGAAATTCAAGGGAGAGGAAGGTTCATCTCTAGGGAATTGGATTCATGGAATTTCCTAACCACACAAAGTTACAATGAAATCCATATCGATTTCAAGAACTTACATGAATTTACATAAAATAGGGCTACAAGAATTAGGCCTAATTACACACCTTTTGGCCCTTAACTCCAAAATCTTCTTAATAAGATGGAAAACAAAGTCTAGATCCTTACACCCTTTTGGAAGACCCTAAAGATTTATTAGGTTTTACTTCCCTAAATTGTTCATACATTGAGTTTCTATAATCAAGCCTAAAATCAAGGGTTTCACAGAATTCCGAGAACAACCACAAGGGTTTGTTGTTTCATCTTGAAGAAATCTTCACCAGAACTTCTCCTTGGACATGGAGCTCCCTTACACCCATATCCTCCTCTCCACATTTTCATATTGAAGCAACTAGTGCATTCAATCACTCATAATGCTTTTGTAGTTCACTGTATTCCCTAGCCATGCACCTCTGGCTCGCCTAGGGCATCACTGCAAAAATAGCTCTCTTGCTTTCCAGGGCCCAAGCTCTTGCACTGATAATGTACAAGGAGTCATCTTCCAAATCCCAAGGAACCGGATAAAAGCCACAATGGAAAAAGGAGTTATGACTCCATTAACAAAATCTGTCTAGATCAGACCAGCAAAAGTATAGAATACAAAATATTTACAAAAGATGCTTAAAACCAAATGAAATGACTAACTAATGCCACATAGAATTCAAAGAACACCTACTCTAACATATGAATGGGTTATAGTGCCAAAAATAATCCATCAAAACCCTACTGTCATCAAGAACATCAAAACTGCACACAAAAACACATAACTGTTATTACTTCACAAAAATTGTGTCTGTACACTCAATGTCCAACCTTGCTATAATGTCAAGGTTTCTCTTAAATAGGGTGGTGAATTGGTTATCAACCCCTTAGGGCATAAATTTAACGATTTGTCCAATTCTTGCAAATGTTGTCGGAGCACCTTTTCCCATTTCTTGTAAACTATGTCAAAATGCTTCAAATCTTCACTAAACTTCACCAAAGACCCAAATAAGGGTTAAAACATGAATCTAACCTACCTTAGACCCTACTGACCTCATGATGTCATCATCATGACACATGTTCCAATTAGAAGGCTTTATAACATATTAGCCCTAATTGCACTTCCCAAAAGGTCCTAAGACTCTAACAGAACATATCCTAACTCAAACATTCTATGGTCAACATGACCTTAAGCCTAACTCAAGCTTATTATAAACAAAAATGCCATAAGGCACACACACACACACACTAAAATAACTAGATTGCCAAAACAACCTATGGGTGCTCTTGCACCAGTAGTACTCCAATCCTGAAGAGATCATAGTATCAATAACATATCCTAGTCAAGATAATCATATCATGACCACAATACTTTGATCCATACTGATTTCATATAATAATCAAATTATTCACTATTTGTCACTATTTGTTCTTCTGTCTTCCCTAGTGCTCTTCAATCAATCATAACTTTCTCCATTGTTGTTTCCAGCATATGAAATCATATAGAATGCATCTAGACACATCCCCGAGTCTCCAACAGTGATCACACACTCCAATTCCAATTGTAACACAAAATACATTTGCATAAATACTTAGCATCACATCAAGAAAACAGTCAATGAATACAACACCAAGTTGACATCAATACCAACACAATAACTGATCTTCCTATCATCAAACTTGTACTAATAAAAACACGACAATATCTGCATCAATTATACCAACAATCTCCCCCTTTGGCATTGATAGAAACACCACATTAATCTGATAGTAACTGCTCCCCCTTAGTTGATGCATCAATACTTCTTGTCTTTGTCTTATTGGTCTTGTCCCCGTGTCTTCATCTGGCTCTTTATCTTCAAAGTCTTGTTCTGATCTTGTCCCTAATATTTGTATCTATTTCTTCTCCCCCTTTGAGAGCAATGCCAAAGGCACCACTTAGGTCACCTACTGCTACAACATCTTCCTTTGCCTCTAACTGCTCCGCCTAAGGAGTAGTCCCTTTTGACACCAATCCAATAGTAAAAGATATTCAATGAGTCCACTAGATTGATTGTTACGACATCTTAATGTCATTTAGGGAGGGGAATAACCCCTAACTTACCTCTCATGTACTCAAACATATATTTAGGTAATGATTTAGTGAATATATTTGCTAGCTGCTCCTTGGTTGGCACATATTCCAACTTGAATACCTATTCCTGCACTTGCTCTCTTAAGAAATGTTACTTGATTTTAATGTGTTTAGTCTTAGAATGCATTATCGGATTCTTTGAAATATTGATTGCACTTGTATTATCACAGTAGATAGTCACAGGTTCAGATACCTTATCTTTGATACCTTCTAGAATCTCCTTCATCCATGTAATTTTTCTACAATTGATAACTGCTACTACATACTCAGCTTCTATAGTAGATTGGGAGATGCATTTTTTCTTCTTACTTGTACATGACACAAGTCTCCCTGCTAGGAAGAATGCTCCTCCACTTTTACTCTTTTGGTCATCAATGTTTCTTGCCCAATCTGCATCAGTAAAAACACTTAGAGAGAAATCACCTTTATGAGCATACCAAAGACCATAGTCTTCTATCCCTTTGAAATACTTGAATATCCTCTTCACTGCTACTATGTGAGATTTGTTAGGATTAGCTTGAAATTTGGCCACTATTCCAACTTCTTGTGCAATGTCTAGTCTACTATGAACAACATAATGCAACTTACCAATCATGGATCTGTATAAAGTTGCATCCACTGCACTTGACTCGTCATCCTTAGATATCTTGCATCCTGTTACCATGGGGTTTCCAACTGGCCTATAATCTTCCATTCCAAAGGTGTTCAATACTTCCTTTATGTACTTGGAGTGACTGATATAGATACCATCCTTGAGTTGTGAAACCTTCAATCCAATAAATATCTTAATTTTTCCTATCATTGACATCTCAAACTCTCTCTCCATCTCTTCTACAAACGCCAAGCTCATCTCACCATTTCCTCCAAAAATTATGTCATCCACAAACACTTCAACTAACAATATCTTATCACCTTCAACCTTCAAGTACACATTACTATTTTCACTTATTCTTATGAAATCAATCTTGACGAGATAAGAGTGTAATCTTTCATACCATGCTCTAGGTGCTTTTTTCATTCCATATAGTGATTTTTTCATCTTGCACACCATGTCCTTGTTCTGAGTCAATGAAAATCCATCTGATTGTTCTATGTAAACCTCTTCTTCAAGAATCTCATTTAGAAAAGAAGATATAACATCTATTAGGAAAACTTTAAACTTTTTATAGGCAGTATAGGAAAGTAATATTCTGACCCCTACAAGCATTTCCACACATAAGAAAATATCTCTCCATAGTCCAGTCATTCCTCTTGTGCGTAACCCCTACACACAAGTCTTGCCCTATTAAAAAACACTTCTCCATCTTCATTCATTTTTTTCCTGAAAACCCACTTTGTACCAATCACATTCTTATTTGTTGGTCTAGAAATAAGTGTCCATGTATCATTCTTCTCAATCTGATCAAGTTCCTCTTCCATGGCTTTAATTCAATCGTCATTCTCAAAGCTTCATTTATGGTCTTAGGCTCAAATTTTGAAATCAGACATGTACTTTCTCTTATTCTCCTTCTTGTCTGCACTCGAGCATCTTTATCACCAATGATATAATCAACAAAATGATTCAACTTTACATACCTCTGAATAACAGGTTTAGGTCTAGGTTCTTCTTGTTCTTGTTCCACTGGTTGAACCAATTCTTCCTCATTGTTATGTTCAACAGTTTCTTGCTCTTGCAGATCATCTTCTAGTTCTTGCTTGCTTGTTTCATCATATTTCTTTGGATATTCATCTACCTTCACATTTACAATTTCAATCATCTTGTTAGTCCTTTTATTGAAACACTTATAGGCCTTGATTTTGGTAAAATATCCTAATAAAATACCTTCATCACTCTTAGGATCAAACTTTCCAATGAAATAATCTCTCTTGGTAGCATCTACTACCAAAGACTTTGAAATATTTAACACTAGGTGTTTGACCATACCATAATTCATAAGGTGTCTTACCAGTTCATTTCTTCACTTGTACCAGGTTCATTGTGTAGACTACAATGCTAATGGTTTCTCTTCAATATGAATTAGGTACATCGCCTTGAATCATCATTGTCATGGCAACATCAACTATAGTTTTCTTCCTCCTTTATGCAATTCCATTTTGTTGAGGATTCCTTAATGCTAACATATTTCTCTTGATTCTATTTTCTTCACAATACTCAATGAACTCCAATCAAGTGAACTCTCCTCCTCTATCTAATCTTAAACACTTCAATATCTTACCTGTTTCATTCTCAACTAGTGCCCTGAACACTTTGAACTTATAGAAAGCTTCAGATTTATCCTTCAAGAATTTCACCCACATAATTCTTGAATAGTCATCAATAAACAACATGAAATACTTATCACCATGATAACTCTTTGTCCTCATAGGACCACAAAAATCAGCGTGTACTAAATCCAATGTATTTTTCAGATGAAAAAGACTTACTACTAAATGTAGAAAAGTCATCTTACCTAATTAACATTCCTTCCACATTACATTGTCTTGTTTCACAAGTTGTGGCAATCCTCTAACAACATTTTACTTACTAACCTTAATCAAACTATCAAAATTGACATGACAAAACCTTCTATGCTACAACCAACTATCTTCAACCTTAGCAACCAAAAAAATACTAATATTAGTATTCAGATGGAATAAGTTACCTTTTATTTGTTTCCTAGTAGCAATTAGATCTCCCGAGCTTCCAAATATTGTGCACATACCTCCTTTGAATTCTAAGTGATAACCTTTGTTATTCAACTGACCAACACTCAATAGGTTGTATATAATACCTTCAACCCAATAGACATCAACATTGCTTTTATTATTCAAATAGATTGAGCCTTTACCTCTTACCATAGAGGGTGTATTGTTCACAAACCTAACGACAACACTATAAAATTCATCTATCTTTAAGAACTTACTTTTGTCATCGATCATATGATGGGAGCACCCACTATCAATGACCCATACATTACCTTATTCCATGTGTGAGACCAATGCCTTCTCATCTTTAGAAGTTTCTTCTTTGACTCCAACAAACACTATCACTTCTTCATCATTGTCATCAGATTCTTCATCAATCACACCTTCATTTAGTGCAACATATCATTGTTTCTTCCCTTTTCCCTTGAATATTTCAAATTTCTCTTTATGTTCACCATTAGAACACCTGACAACAATATGTCATATCTTTTTACATGAAAAACATTTCAAAGGTAACTTACCTTTATACTTACCAGTACCTCTAGGTAATCTTCTTGCAAGGAATACTTCAAGTTCTTCTTACTTCCTTTCTTCATCCAAGATATATTCATGTTCCCTGGAATAACTTGACATGTAGGCAAATTCATGACTTATCTGTTTTTCCTTCTTTAATGATGCTAATGACAAAGAGGCATTAAAAGTTGCTTCGGCTTTAGGCATACTATTATCATAGTTAATTCAAAAGTAGTGAGCTTACCAATCAATCCATCAATAGAAACAATATCAAATGTCCTCAATTCTTATATAGCAAAAAATCTAATGGCATAAGCAGGTAGCAAGGTTCTTAACATTTTTCTTATCAAATCACCTTCAATGTTACCACCAGAAGCTGTGATAGCACCAACTACGTCCTTTATCCTTTGACCATATTGACCAATCTTCTCACCTTCAACCATTTTCATGTCATCATATTTTCTCTTCAAACATTATACCCTAGATTTTTGCACGTGCATGTCTCCACTATATATTAGCTTTAACTTTTCCAACCTCATAAGTAGTCTCAAGTCCATGTACGTCAATATATTCAGTATCAGATAGAGTACTTACTATAGCCTCCAATTCTTGAATGTTTTCCTATTGCTCCTTCAATTGATCTGTAGTAACAGTCCCAATAGGAACTGTATATTTTCTTACCACATGATTCCACAACTGTGGCCCCATGCCTTTCAGATAGATCTTCATCCTATCGCTCCATATTGTGTAGTTTTCTCTTGTGAACTTAGGACCTTCCTTCTTCATCATTAGATCTTTTCCCCAAGCAGTTAAGCTTACCACAAAGAAGATCTAGGCTCTGATACCAATTTTTAATACTATAAGGTCCAAGATTATTGAGAGGGGAGTTGAATCAGTAATCTACCAGATTAGAAATTTTCACAATTCATTCAGCACATTAACAACATTCATCATCTTTAAACCTTATGAAACAATAAACAAAGTGCCCAAATAAACATCCAAGCATTCAACAAAGTGACACCAATATTTTTATCGTGGAAACCATTGGTTAGAGGGAAAACCCACGGTAGGAATTAGTACCCACAAGTATTTTCACTCTTCTAAAATGAGCCATGTTAAAGGAATAGCTCTTTTACGAACTTACAACGATGCCCGATGAGGAGAAGAACATGTTAGGAGTCACCCGGTTAAGGGATTTACCTCTAGCCCTATTAGGAGCTTTACCCTTTAGGAGTAATTTTGTTAAAGTATTTAAACCCTAATTAAAGAGTCACCTGGTTAAAGGATTTACTGATGAAAACTTGTTAGGATCTACTTGGTTAAGGGATTTTCTTGTAGAACCTATTAGAATTCAATAAGTACAATGATTTAGGTGTAGCGCTCCTCGTCTTCTTGTTCAGATCCAATTAAGTACAACACTTCTGCTTCTTACAAACAATCTTTGTTCTTCACTCGACCGCGCCTTTGTATCCACAATCTACACTGCGTACTTCACTGATATATATATATATAT
>JAGRRI010043324.1:0-15167 GCA_018584345.1 Thuja plicata
AAATACATAATCATAAATAACAGTGATAGTGATAGTGATGACAAGGAACTTGATGAACTTGAAGCTTTAATGGTTAGAAGATTGTATAGAGGTAAAGGAAGATATAAAGGTAAACTACCTTTGATATGCTTTAACTGTAAAGAGATTGACCATTTTGCTGCAAGATGCCCTAACAAAAAGAATGATGATAGAAATGATAGATCTAATGACAGAAAGGATGACCGAGACTATAGAAGCAATCGACAGTATGACATAAGAGATAACCGAGATTACAAAGATAAAGGTAAGGAAGCTTGTTACATTGCTGAAGATAAAGTTAATGATAGTAATTTTGATAGTGATGAAGATATTGAGACAATTTTTGTAGCATTAAAAGATGATTCAGATGAAGATGAAAGGTATGTAGAAACAAAACTAATCTCTAAAGTTAGTAAACATGATATATTGGTTATTGATAGTGGCTGTACACACCACATGACGGGTGATAAAGAAAATTTTGAATTTCTTGAACATTATTATGGAGGATCAGTAAGAATGGGAAATGATACACCCTATCAAGTAAAAGGAAAAAGGTACTATTATGTTGAACAATCAAATAAAATGTGAAAATGATTATTGGGTAAAAGGAATTAACTATAATCTCTTGAGTGTTTCATAGTTGAATAACATAGGTCACCGAATTGCATTTGAGAATAGAAAAGCCAGAATCTATGATGGAAAAGGAAAATTGATCAGTACTGGTGAACAATCTAAAGGTAACCTATTCTATCTTGACACAGCTGAAACTACTTTTTTATTGGCAAATAATGAAGATATATGGTTATGGCATAAAAGACTTTGTCATGTAAATTTTGACAACATGGTTAAGATTAGTAGAAAAAGAAAAGTTAGAGGCTTACCAAACTTATCTAAACTAGACCATGTAATGTAAAAAAATTATCAAATAGGAAAGATGTCAAAATATAGTTTCAAGAGAAAGAATTTTTCATCCAATGACATTTTGGAGTTAGTTCATACAGACCTATGTGGACCAATGAGAATGCATAGCTATTATGGAGACAAATGTTTTATTTTATTTGTTGATGACTACTCTAGGATGGTGACTGTCATGTTCCTAAAAGAAAAATATGAAGCATTTAATATGTTTCTGGTATAAAGCTAAAGTGGAAAAATAAATTGGTAGAGATCTGAAGTGTTTGAGATCTGATAGAGGAGGTGAATTTATTTCTGATGAGTTCACTAACTTTTGTAATGAGTATGGAATCAAAAGATAGGTTTCTGTACCAAGGACACCACAGTAGAACGGGATTGCTGAAAGAAGAAATAGATTAATTGTTGATTGTGCCAGAACATTGATGATTGAGAAAGGAGTTGCACAAACATACTAGAGAGACAAAGTCAACACATTATTTTATGCACTAAATTGAGTACAACTGAAGAAAGATTAAAAAAAAACACCTTATGAGCTATGGTATGGATATACACCAAATGTAAGTTATTTTAGAATATTTGGTAGTAGGTGTTATATTTTGAAATATTAGAGAAATGCAAAATTTGATTTGAAATGTGACGAAGGAATATTTATTGGATATTCTACTAAGAGTAAATCTTACAAATGTTTGAACAATACATAGAACAAAATCATTTAGAGTGAAAATGCGAAAGTTGATGAATTTGTTGAGCTAAATGATGAGGACAACATGAGAGAACTTGAATATTACAGTAAATTTGTTTACTGGGAATAAATTGATGCTATACCAATGCAGATGCCTATCATTACTGTGCAACAGGGTAATGTCACTGGGCAACAAATAGCACAAATCGAGAATCAGGAAAATGTTGAAACAAAAGATCATGAGCCAGGAGACAATGAACATATAGGAGAAGATAATGAAGAACTGAGAGTTGAACCTGTACTTGCTAGATATGTAATAAGACACCATCCATGGGATTAGATCATTGGAGATAAAAGATAAAGCATATTGACAAGAAGTAATTTTAGAGATGATACTTGTTTAATTTGTGAATTTGAGCCTAAGAATGTTAGAGATGCATTAGAAAATTAAGAATAGTTTAATGCCATGAATGAAGAAATTGAGCAAATATAGAAAAATAAGACATGGACATTAGTATCGAGACTGATAGATAAAAATATCACTGGCACCAAATGGATTTTCATAAAAAAATTGAATGAAGATGGGAATGTAATTAGAAATAAAGAAAGATTAGTTTGCAAAGGGTATGCACAAGAAGAAGGAATTGAATATGGAGAAAATTTTGCACCAGTTTCTAGAATTGAAGGAGTAAGAATGCTACTTGCATACACTGCATATAAAGGATTCAAGGTAGATCAAATGGATGTGAAATCCACATTTTTGTTTGGAATATTGGAAGAAGAGGTATACATTAAACAACCTAAGGGATTTTTTGATCTTGATCAAACACACATGGTATGTAAGCTACACAAAGCTTCATATGGACTGAAGCAAGCACCGAGAGCATGGTATGAAATATTGCATTCATATCTTATAAGTATTGGATTTATTAGAACAAGTGACAACAACAATTTGTATTTAAAAGGAGGAAATGTTCATAAGACACTTATTGCTAAAATATTTGTTGATGATATCATATTTGGAGGTAATGATAACTTATGCACTTCATTTCCTGATGAAATGAGGAAAGAATTTGAGATGTCGATGTTTGGTCAGATCAAGTTTTTTCTAGGATTACAAATTTTACAAAAGACTGAAGGTATCTACATTACTCAATCAAAATACATCAAGGAAGTACTAAATACATTTATAATGGAAGAATCAAAACCAGTCAGAACACCTATGATGACAGGATGGAAACTGACAAAAGAAGACAAGACACTCGAGGTAAATCAAACCTTGTACAGATCTATGATTGGTAAATTGATGTATGTTGTTGACACAAGACCTGACATAGAACATTCAGGTTGAATAGTTGCAAGATTTTCTGCTAACCCTAGAGAATCACATATGACCGCTGTAAAAAGAATTTTTAGATATTTGAAGAATACTGAGGATTATCGACTATGGTATAAAAAAGAAGGAAAATTTGAATTGATGGTTTATACTGATGTTGATTGGGCTAAGAATATAGATGATATAAAAACTACAACTGGTGGAGCATTCTTTATTGGAGAAATACTAGTTACTTGGATTAGCAAAAAGCAAGGGTGCATGTCTCAGTCAACAGCAGAAGTAGAGTATATTGCTGCTGCTGCAAATTGTTCTACCATAGCATGGACAAAACAATTATTGAAAGGAATGAATTAGGATATCACTGACCCAATGATGATTTATTGTGATAATACAAGTGCTATAAATATTTCAAAGAATCTAGTGATGCATGAAAATACAAAGCACATATCTATAAAGTATCACTACTTGAGGGAACAAGTACAAGACAAACAAGTAATACTGGAATAAGTACAATCAAAAGAACAACTTGCTGACATATTCACAAAACTGTTACCAACGGACACATTTGAGTACTTGAGAGGTAGAGTAGGGGTTCGTCCCTTTTCTATTGATAAGTGAGCTGATTAGGAGGTTGCATCAACCTACATGAAATTAGAATATCAATCATGTTGATGCAAAGCTGAACTGGACTCACATAGACATATCTGTACACTGAAAGGTACCTACTCCACCGAAAATCTGAGATATGTTTTTGAATACTGAAGAGCTGCATATTTTTATTTTTGGCATTATTGTCAAAGGGAGATATATATAGATAAAAAATAAAGGGAGAAAAGAGAAAAGAGAAAAGGAGAGCAAAGACACATCTAATCTATTGAGAGATTCAAGTGCTGAAATGTTAAAACTGTTGGGAGAGTCTGCATAGTGAGTATTTGACTTGTTGCAGTTGTAGAATAGAAGTTTGGTATTTGTCATATGACATTTTATATTGCATATTTCATATTGTGTTTCCATCAATGCCAAAGGGAGAGATTGATGAACTACAACTGATTATATGATTGAAGTCATTTGTTGATATTCAACTGAGTTGCTGAAGTTATGATAAACATTATCAGTTAGTATTGTCATTGATGTCAACTTATTTTAGTATATTATTATGGTGGAAAACATTTGTTATGATTTGAAGATCTGGAACAAATAATGTTTATGTGGTCGATAAATGAAGAGTTCGGTATACATTGAGAGACAGTAATAACCGAGTAAAACACAATGTATACCGAGCACAATGACAACTGAGATAGGGATTGCTGACACAACACAATTGATACTAAGACCGAGAAATTAATTCAAATTGAGGGTGAATTGGATGCTGAGATGGTAATTGATGATTTTGAGGTAAAAGATAATGTTTTTTATTTGGTCAAATGGTTATGAAAATTCAATGAAGATCAGATGACAAAGATTAAAATGTGTTTATAGCACAACTAGCAAGGAAGGATTAAGTAGGAAAATGATCAATGGAGATTAAGTGACAAGATCTGAAGGATGAATTTAAATTATACATGATGTCTATATAAGAGACAAGAGATTCATTTTGAAATACATCACATACACCTAATGCTTACATGCAAATTTTATGCATGACTGATCAAAATGGTTAAAGACAGAACTGAGTGTTATTTTGCAGACATCGCGGAGAAAATAGAGGAAAGAGGATTACTAAGTAGAACAAGTATGATGTATAAGATGAACTAAAGAAGTACAAATTGATCAGAGGTATTATGTACTTAGAATCGGTCTGAATATCTGTGATTCAGAGTTGCATTTGAATCAGATCATTACTGTATCAGTTTAACCATTGTTATAGATAAATATCTTAACCAAGTGGGATAGTGAGTCCTTATTATAACATTTAGAGAATGTTAAGTGTTTTCTTGTTGAACCCATAGTGAATACTTGGTCAAGAGAGAACTGTTAGTTTTAAATCCTCTAACAAGGTCACATTTAAAAGTGTGCATTGTAACCTTTAACAGAGTTGGCTATTTACTTAGCTCACTTCAGAAGAGTGAAAATATTTTGGGTTACCAGTCCCAGGTGGTTTTTCCCTTAGCAGGGTTTCCACATTAAAAATCTTTGTGTCAATGTATATGAATGTTGTGGATTGTTATTTTACTTTACACTTTATTTTATTGACCTAGATCGGTAATCACAGTATTAATTTACCAACACTCGATAAACACTATTAATGAAAGTTTAAAGTTTACAGAATACATTTTCACTGAGCTGAGTTTTATATGATTGAATTAGTTTTGGTATACATCTGGAGAAATTTGGGACTGTAGGATAATTTGGGAGGTGATTGATTCTAACTGATTCACCCCCCTCTTAGTTATTCTAACAATATTTAATAGTTGCGTTAATAGAGTTATCATCTAAAGACATGCCCAAGTATCCCTTAAGGATCATGACCACTCAAAACACTTGCAACACATTTTTCATCCTTCTCACATACTTTGAAATACAATAATAGCACTAGGTCAACACTTGACATCAATGACAACACAATAAATGATCATCTCAACACCAAATATATACCATCACATCACTTACCATCATTGCATCAGTTATGCCAACAATCTCCCCCTTTGGCATTGATGAAAAAAAAACAATCAAAACATATTCTCAATTAGATAACCTACTTTTCTTGTGTTCTTGCACTGAATTTTCATCTCTGAATCAAATGCAAATTTCATGTTGTGCTCTGTTCCTTCCAATCTTTATGTGTCTCCCCCTTTCTCACTTTCTCTCTGATATCACTTTCTTTCTCATCTATCTCATATGTTAGTTTGCCACTTCTTTGTACTGTTCTCCCCCTTTGAAAACAATTCCAAAGGTGCCATACTTACCACCAAATCCTCCCCTAAGGAGTAGCACCTTATTATATCAATCCAACAAAGATTTCCAATAAAAAACATTGGAATTATGCAACAACATCACTTTATTTTTTCTTAGGTAGGGGAATGACCCCCAACTTTCCTCTTAGATACTCAAAAGTATCCTTTGCTAGTGGCTTTGTAAAAATGTCTACAACCTACTCCTTAGTTGGCACATACTCAAAATTCACCTCTTTCTCTTGAACCTACTCTCTAAGAAAATGGTATTTAATTGAAATATGCTTGGTCTTAGAGTGTATCACAGGGTTCTTGGATATTTTTATTCCTTCCAAAACAAACTCTAGTTAGGAATCCCTCTGATCTGAAGTTCAACTTCCATGCAAAAAAGTGATCTCACTGGAAAAGCCTAGAAATTTGAACCCCGACTTCTGCACCCAAATTTTCCAAGTGCCAAATTTTCCTAAGTGTAAGAATCAAAACTGGAGACCCCAAATTTTTGGCACTTTTAGAGGCCGAAAGATCAAAAGGCCAAACGCTGGTAGGGTCGAAAGGCTGAAATTAGCCTTTGGAGAAAATGGCTAAGTGTGCAAATGATATTTAGCACTTGGAAAATGGATAAGTAAAAAGGACTGTGTTTCTCAAAATGGAAGAAGGGATCTGAGGAGTCAGTTTAGAAACACTTTTGGATGGATAGCTCGGAGCCTTTGCACTATCTCTTGAACTTCCTCACAATTTACCTATTTCCTCTTGACCTTGTTAATCCTTCATTCTTGATTCTCATTTAAAATGGGCAATTTAGAAGAAAATAACTTGATATCATCTTCATGTTCAGACATTCTTTGCATGTGCTATTTATAATAGAGCAATTGGTGTAGGGCCTCTTTGGTGCTAACACCTGCCAGGATATATTTGAACTATTGTATCACTTCTTTTGTCAGGTGAAGGGTTTTTTTTATCCCTATATAGTTCTAAACCAACTCCTATGAAGAAACCTTCTATTTATTCTACCCAATCCATGACTTCCTTTTGTTTCTCACATATGCGGGATAAGCATTTTTTGTAAACCTTAATTGTTTTGGATATTCTCTTGATCCAGGTCTCAAATTTTTCTAGCTCTTCACCCTCATAAATCTTGACCAGGATTTGGAAGCGTTTCTTCTTGATAATCTTGAGGTCTTGGAGAATGTCTTTCCATTTGGTTGCTTCAGAATCTAATCCCTCCTCATTCTCTATTAGATCAATCAACTTTGTGGCCTCAATTATAATGACTTTGTATGGCATGAATACTAGCCTAATAACCCCTTGTCCGTATTGCTCAAAATCATTCTTCCAATATGCACTTGCTTGGATGAAAGAAGGGGTCACACCTACCGGTAAATTTGGAGTGGATCTCTTCTCTAACACAACCTTTAATGAGGCCTTTGGGAAACTTGGGTCAATGGGACCCACCATTTTATGAATGAACTTCTATAGATCCTCATTTTTCTCTGTTAAGGACTTGATGGTTTCCTCATCCTTACTCATGAATCCTAGAGAATGTTTGAGCCCTAGGGCTGCCAATGTCTTTCTTCCTTCCCTGGTAGGCTCCCCTAGATCTACCTCCTTGAATGTATAATCTTTAGGGGTTATTTGTGCTTGAGGGGTACAGGTATGAGTAGAGGGAACTTTCACCTATTCTTTCCAGCGACCCTTGGTGTCTTGGGTGATGTAGGATATGGTCCTTGCTGGTATATTGGCCTCTATCTAATGGAAGGCTTTCCCTAAGGATGTCATACTTGTGTCTTCTCCTTCCTCTTCATCAGTGTAAGTTCTTTTTTGAGGCTGAATATCTTTAGTAAACCAAGTAGGTTTACTAAAGGTGGTGACTACCTCATATGGGGCAATGTGGAGGATTGAATCCAAGTTTTGTGGTCTGGGGGTCACCTCCTCTTCTAGCTCTTTCTCCTATTCATATTCTTTCCCACCTTCTCCCTCATTCATTTCTTCTATGTGGTCTTCTCCTTCTCCCTTATCTTCTTCTTCTCTCTCCTCTTCTACTGCAACATCTTTTTTATCTCTATCTTGGCCTTCATCCCCCGAGGAATTGATTAGGACTCCTGCATTGAGACCAGTCATGGATGCCAGTGTGGTTTTGAAGGGAGACACAGATTTTTTGCTTACTGACCCCTGAGGAGTCGGGATGAAGAAAGGAAAAGGGACTGATGGTGGTGGATTAGGTGTTGGCATTGTGGGTGGTGGAGTAGGATTAGGAAGAGTTGGAATGGGAGGTGGGAGATTAGAAGTTGAAGGAGGCGGAGTTGGTGTTGGAGTTGGGAGAGAAGGTGGTGGAGTAGGAATTGGAGGTGGGAGAGAGGTTGGTGAAATGAGAATGTGAGGTGGTGGAGTAGAAGTATAACTCTCTCCTATATCTTTATCTCCTGCTATATTATGAGCTGTTGTGGCGTCTTGAGTTTCAGGCCCTTGGCCAGTGTTAGAGCCCATCCCTACGACAAGCACGTTTAGTGTGGGATTAGTGAACTGGGCCAGAGGTGGAGTGAGGATCACTTGAGGCTGGATTAGCATAGGTTATCCCATGTTAAATCATGTTGTTTAGTCATGTGTATCATGTCACTAGTCTGCAAAGCCTTCTAGGCCCTTAAAATCATATATCTGGAACTAATCTGAGCCTACGGCATCCAGAGGATTGTCCTACTATTTTGGATTCTCTGTTTGTTTTCTTTTGACCTCCTTTTCCTTCCTCTTATGAGATGCTTCCCAAGAAATTTTAATTTTAACCAAAGGCGTGTCTTCCTCTTCTGACTACTCTTTTAAGGTTTCTAGTCATAGAGACACAAAAGCTCTCCTCCTTTTGTACATTTTCCTTCCTTCTCCAGTGGTAGGGGAGATTGACCAGAAGTGGAAGGGCCTTTGGTGCAAGAGCACCCTAGTTAAGCTAAGTGTTTTTTTTGGCACTTATTGATTCCTTTAAGGTCCTAGTGACCTTTAGGTCAATTTAGAATTAAAGGTTTCATATTGGACACCCTTTGTAATACCTAGTTCCAAGATTGGCATTTAATAAGCCCTTGGTCAACTATTGGTCAAATAATTTCCAAAACCTTAAGAATAGGTTATTTTATCATATTTTAATTTTTTATCATGTTTAGGTCCATGTGGGATCATAGATTATAGGTTTGGACCAAGTTTGGTCACTTAGATTGAAAAGTTGCAAAATATTGCAAAATTGCTAAAAAGTTATCAAGCAACTTTAGCAACTTTTGCCAAATATTGTAAAATCCATTCCCAAATGGATAATTAGTTTAAAAATTGGATGTAACCATTGGTAATTCCTACAAAATCCATTATAGGCGGGTGGTAGGATAACTTTTTGTAATTTTGGCATTCAAAATCAATAAAAATCACCATTTTCCTACAAATTTGAGAAACAGTCATTTGGTATGGATAGGTACGGAAGGTTCGGAATGAAAGTCTGATAGATTAAGGTATTATTGTGAATTATCTTCCATTTTCATTTGGTATCATGTCTTAATCTTTTGTACATTGAAATTTATTGCATTTTTACTCATGCTTCTTGGTTTTTAGGCCCTAAATCAAGGTTTCACAAACAATTGTACATATTTCTTGTTTCCACCATGGGAATCTAATGACCCTTGGTAGAAATCATGTATTGACAATTATATTTAAGATTATGCAGGTTGGGTTTGATAAAATGCAGGGAGATGGGTTTTCCATGATGCCCTAGGTGTACATGTCCATGTGTGCACCAATCAAGCGATTGAGTACAGTCCACATAACTCATCCTAGGAGATTCATCAAGATCTAAATTTGAGTCAGAGAGGTCCTTTTGCATCCCTTCGCATGATCCAAGTGTTGGATTGGGTCCTTGCTGTATGGAAGGGGTACCTGTAGTGTAATTGGAGGAATAATTGGCCCTATTTGTTTAGGCAAAATAGTGTGTCTTTCTATTTTCCTTTCACTTCCAAGAATTGATGCTTTGGTGTAATCCCTTAGGCCATAAAGGGTATTCAAATCTCTATTTTTTTTGGAGGTTTATGTGGAATACTTTCAAATAAGCCCAAATTTCCATTTGAAAAGGCTACAAGCCTAGGAGGGGCTTATCATAGCAACCATGACCAAATTAGTGTACATGGTGAGTAGGATCATTGGATTATTGTCTTAGGGACCTAAATAGACCAAATCCTTGAGCATAGGTCACCACTGGTCCTTGGAGTCATTTCATGGGGAGTTGTTGTCAAATTGGTGTAAGTACCTAATAAGCCAACCATTGGGAGTTGGTGTTGGAGACTTGATAGAACCTAGTGATTAGGTTTCCCTATTGGGAATAGGTTCTGATAACCTAGATACAAGTCATTTCTACACTTGTGATAAGTGTAGAGGAACTTTACCTATTGGTGTTGAAGATTTGGAGGACACTAGTCCTTTTAGGGCTTTTGACTGTCCACTTTGCATCAAGTGTTATCAGAGCTATGTCTTCTCCTAAGGATGAAGAAATCCTTGCAAGGGTTAAAAACATGGAACTTGCAAGGATAGTGAGAGAATAGAAGGTAGCGAATGCATCTCTGACCAAGAGGCTTCAAGAACTCGAGAACAAAGTAGAGAGGGGAAGAGAAGATATGTCTGATGGTGAAGAAGGGAGTGAAGAGGAAGATGACACTCCTGGTCAGGATGAGAACATTCCTAAAGACCAAAGACCCCTCTTAGATGCCTTAAAGTCTATGGGGAGAAGAACCATGGAGGAAAAGTTGGACTTACCAACTTTCAATGGAAAGATGAATGCATATTTGGCCTTAGTTTGGATTGAGGCCTTGACAAGTTTCTTTGAGTGTGAAGAGATTTATGAGAAGCAAACAGTAAAGATGAAAAAATCCAAGTTGAAGGGAGCAGCCCTAACTTGGTGGAATTTCATCCAAATAGAGAGGGTGAAGAATGGTAGAAGCATGATCACTTCATGGAACAAGATGAAAACTTTGATAAATGAGACATATATACCTGAAGATTATGGGGTACAAATCCATAGAAGGAAGCAAAACCTAAAGAAAAAAGACATGGATGTAGGCTCATACACTGAGGAGTTCCTAAAAATATGCATGAAGACTAATATAGGAGAGAATGAGGAAGAGAAACTAGAAATATACATGAATGGTTTCAAGGTGTCCATTCAAGAAGAACTAAGCCTACACATCCCTACATAAGTAAAAATATGTTATCAGATGGCAATCAAGGTAGAGGA
The DNA here is from genome assembly GCA_018584345.1 of Thuja plicata. Classification (NCBI taxonomy): domain Eukaryota; kingdom Viridiplantae; phylum Streptophyta; class Pinopsida; order Cupressales; family Cupressaceae; genus Thuja; species Thuja plicata. The sequence goes on from JAGRRI010043324.1 coordinate 11,094, forward strand.
GAAATGGAAAAGAAAGCAAGACTTAGGCAAATGAAAGAGAAATGATGGTGGAAATAGTTTCAGAGGAAGGGGTACCTCTTGGAATATAGGACAATATAGTGGTAGCAATAGCAAGACCCCTGACCAAGGCCAAGGAGACAAAGAACATGGTGAATCCAATTTCAGAGGGAACTTTAGAGGAAGGAGAACCTTCAACAGAGGAAGAGGAAGAGGAAATGGACCTTTGAAATGTTACTATTGCAACCAACTAGGACACCATGCATGGAGATGCCCAGAGAAAAGAAATAACAACAACCATGGAGAAAGGAGGTCACAACTCATTCAAGAAGACAAACAAGAGGACGACACCAATCTAAGGGATTTAGAACCAGAGGAAGGATCATGTTTGATGATGAGGCAAGATTTCCTTTAAGTACCACAAACCCACGAACCACCTCAAAGGAAGAGCCTCTTCAGGAAAAAGATCAAATGCCATGGAAAGGTATGGTATGTAATCTCCTCATTGATTTAGGTTCAACTAAAAATTTGGTTTCTCTTGAAATGGTCCAAAAATTAAACCTACCTAAGAGGCCACGCCCCTTTCCCTACCATGTCTCTGGGTTAACCAAAGGTCAACAAACTCTAGTAACTGAACAAGCATGGGTAGAATTTTCTATAGCAGATTTCAAAGATAAAGTACTATGTGATGTAGTGGAAATGGATGCTTGCCACATCTTACTAAGAAGACCTTGGCAATATGATGTGGATTCCACACATCATTGTAGGAAGAACACCTACTCCATCACCAAGAATGTGGTAACATTCACCATGAAGCACCTACCTCATACTAAAACAAAGAAAGAACCTACTGTTATCACCATAGGGGAAAAGGAAATTTTGCAAGTATTGAAGGAACCTAGGACTGAAGGTTTTGTACTGATCTCTTAACCCAATGAAAGAATAAGATTCGATGATAAGGATCCCATACCAAATGAAGTTAAGGAACTGTTAAACAAATATAGTGATTTCACTGCTAGTGACTTGCCCACAAGCCTCCCTCCCTTAAGAGAAATCAGTCATCAAATAGACCTAATACCTGTTTCTTCCTTACCTAATAAGGATCTATATAAGATGACACCTTCTCAACATGCAAAGATTAAAAAATAGGTCAATGAACTATTAGAGAAAGGACTGATTCAAAAGAGCCTTCACCCATGTGCTATCCCATTAGTCCTAGCACACAAGAAGGATGGAAAGTGGAGGCTATGTACAGATAGTAGGGCCATAAACAAAATCACCATAAGATACAGATTTCCCATTCCAAGAATGGAAGACTTACTTGATCAATTAGGCACTACTTGTTACTTCACCAATATAGACTTGAAATCAGGATATCACCAAATCAGAATAAAGCTAGGTGATGAATGGAAGACAACATTTAAAACAACTGGGGGCCTTTTTGAATGGCTTTTCATGCCTTTTGGGTTAAGAAATGACCCAAGCACATTCATGAGGCTCATGAATGATATTTTCATTGATTTTATTGGAAAGTTTGTAGTAATCTATCTTGATGACATACCGATTTACAGTCATAGCAGGGAAGAACATCTTGGACATGTGTAACAGGTTTTGAGGAAGTTTCATCAACACAAGTTAGTGATTAACTTGGAGAATAGTATGTTTATGAATAAGGAACTTGTGTTCCTAGGGTTTGTCATTTCACAAGGCACCCTAAAAATAGACCCTGAAAAGGTTGAAGCAATTGTCAATAGGCCTCCACCAAAGAATCAAGGTGATGTTAGAAGTTTTCATGGTCTTGCAACTTTCTATAGGAAATTTATTAAGAACTATAATGTGTGTGCTCTCATGCTGGACACTATCAAGGGTGGTAAAAAGATCATATTTGTATGGACTAAAGAGGCTGAAGATGCATTCCAATACCTAAAGAATAGAGTGTCCCAATATCCAGTCCTAGTACTTCCTGAATTCACTAAGGTATTTACTGTTGAAACTGATGCAAGTAACTTGGCAAGTGGTGCAGTCTTGAGCCAAGAAGGTAAGTTATAGCATTCTTTTCTAAAAATTTAAATGATGCCAAGAAAAGGTACTCTACATATGAAAAATAAATCTATGCAATGGTGCAAGCACTAAAAAAAAATGGAGGCATTACTTACTTCCAAAAGAGTTTATTTTTTTATACTGACAACCATGCATTAAGCTTCTTAAATACTCAGGAAAAACTTAGAGTCAAGCACATCAAATGGATGGAGCAATTGCAGGCATATACATTTAACATTAAGCACAAAAAGGGGTAGCAAACAAGGTGGCTGATGCCCTAAGAAGAAGGGTTGGTTTGGTTGAATAAGTATAACTTCAGAGTGTGGGGATTGACTCACTAAAACATTTGTATGTAGATGATCTAGATTTTGGAGAAATTTTTGAGGTATGCACCAAAATGATAGGTAAATATCATACTGATTTTTCTGATTTTCTAATTCAGAATGCACTCTTGTTGAAAGGGGCTCAACTATGCATACCTAGATGTTCCATGAGAACTAATATCATAAAATAAAAACATTGTGGTGGCTTGGGAGGTCATTTTGGAATATACAAAACAACAGACCTAGTAAAAAGGAGTTACTTTTGGCCAAAAAAGGGAAATGAAGTAAAAAATTTCATAGAAACTTGTACTATTTGTCAGCAAGCCAAAGGTGTATCTACTAACCAAGGACTATACCAGCCTCTATCAATTCCCACTAGGCCATGGGAATCAATTTCAATGTATTTTGTGATCAGTTTAGCTAGAACCAAACATGGTTTTGACAGTGTGTTTGTCATAGTGGATAGATTTAGCAAGATGGTCCACTCTGTTCCCTATAAAAGCACAAATGATGCATCTCACATAGCACATCTCTTGTTCAAAGAAGTAGTCAGAATTCATTTCTTACCCCAAAAAATAGTTTCAGACAGAGATGTTAAATTCCAAGGACATTTTTGGAGGACTCTTTTCAAAAAGCTTGGCACAAATATGATCTATAGCTCTCCCTATCACCCACAAACTGATGGGAAAACTGAAGTGGTCAATAGGTCACTTGGAAACCTCTTAAGATGTCTAACTAAATAGCATTCCCAAAGTTGGGACATGATCTTGCCTCAAGAAAAATTTGCATTCAATGATTCAATGAACAAATCTACTGGAAAAACACCTTTTCAAACTATTTATGGACTTCACCCAAAAGGTCCATTAGATTTGGTGGAATTACCTTCTGATTTCAGAGTTAGTACACAAGGTGAAGAATTGGCAAAACTGATCACTAAAGTGTAGGCATAAGTAAAAGAAACATTGCAACAATCCACCATGAAATATAAAGCACAAGCAGATAAGAAAAGAAGAGAAATCCACTTCCAAATTGGAGATAAAGTGTGGGATTACCAAAGAAAGGAGCGACTACCAAAGGGAAGATATTCAAAGCTACATATGAAGAAAGTTGGGCCATGCACCATTCTCAACAAGAAGGGTGAAAATGCCTATGAAATATCTGTTCCTCCTACATTATCAATTTATCCTATATTTAATGTTTCAGATCTCACCCCTTACAAATGTGTTTCAGATATGACTAATGTGCATGATCCACAAAATGAGGAGGATGGAGACTATGTCACAAATCTTCCACAAAGAAAACTAATGGAGTTGGAAATAGTCCTTAAGTCCAAGGTGCTGAAGAAAACAAGGAAGAAAAAGTATATGTAGTATCTAGTAAAGTGGATAGGACTCCCTAACATTGATGCTACCTGGATGATAGAGGAACAAATCAAACAACATGGCATCACTCTTGATCAGTTAACCTCAAGTGAGAACTTGAGTTAAAAACCTCATAGGGAGTATTGTGCATGAGCACCCTAGTTAACCTAAGTGTTTTTTTGGAACTTATGGATTCCTTGAAGGTCCTAGTGACCTTTATATCAAGTTAGAATTAAAGCTTTCATATTGGACACCCTTTGTAAGACCTAGTACCAAGATTGGCATTTAATAAGCCCTTGGTCAACTATTGGTCAAACAATGTCCAAAACCTTAAGAATAGGTTGTTTTATCAT
>JAGRRI010043355.1:0-11698 GCA_018584345.1 Thuja plicata
GGAGAAAGCTTCGTTGTGCTTACTTTTCAAGCTGTGATAATTGGCTGGTATTGTGGCGATAATGGTGGCACTCACGAATGCTACCATCGTCCACAAGATTGAGACTATCAATGCCACCTCTGACATATGGCACAGAGCCGACCCTCTTGCCAAAGAAGTCTCTCCAAACACTTGTCGAATTAACCACGTCACAACTACTGTAAACGAAGTGGTGAAAGCTGCACTGTTAGAGAATATAAAAACTCTAAAAAGTTTGTTCAATGCCATCTTGGCAGCTCCATAGTGTATACTGTTTTTGTCATCCTCAATTCCTCCTGGGATTTGAAACATGGCTGCAAATGTGACGGTGGCAATCAGTGATGCCACCACCATGTCTGTATTTATGATATCTGCGTCTCCACCTTGTTTGGGAACATTAGTTAGATAAGAAATTGTATTAGATTTTTGTACAAGATTCCACCTAATAGCTCCTACATCTTCCAGTTTCTGTACAATGATGGCGCAATTGGGATTGTGTTGGGCTGCTGCTAATGCTACGTCAAGTGCAGTCATGTTTTCATCATTTAGGGAATTCACGTTTACACCTGCAAACGAGACAAGGTATTCCACGAGCTGCCATCACAGGAAAATGTTACATTTCATTTCTAACTTTTATAGTTGAGTGTCTTACAAATCTAAAAGTTTGGTTTGTCTTAAAGAACACATTTCAAGCTTTGATTTATTTGTATGGTTTATCTAAAATTGTACTAGCTTTAGCTTCTTCAATAGTACTTATATATTTGAACAATTTTAGATAAGTCAGATTTAAGAAAGTCAAAACTCAGAATGTGTTGTTTAAGCCTAATCAAAAAATTCATTCATAGTCTTAATTATTATATTCTTTGTATGAAACTCTTAACATATACATGCTTAAAATATTAAAAAATGCATGAAATACTAATTCTTAAGAAACTTTATTTATACATCATCAAATTTTTAATTTATAACCACTTCTAAATAATTTAGGAACCCGTCAACATTAATAAACAATATAAATAGATTAGAAATATTCATCGTTAGATTCTTTTAAATAAAAATTTACCTCGCTAATGCTTAAGATAGCCATATTTAATATGATGCATATAACTTAGGATAAATCAACTTAGACAAAATAGTTAGAATTATGCCAGCAATAATGGAAAATTTATATATTATATAATTAAATGTTATTAAATATGGATAAATAAAAGTATTTGGTTTTAAGAACATGATGATATTAATTAAATGATTTAATGTATTGAAGTTTGCATTTTAGGATTAACGAATCTCTAGGTAATTGATTATGCAATGCATGCACATATTGGTGATACAAGTAGTGAAGAAGAAGTAACATCATTGTTGATCTTTTACCTTCTTTTATTACTTATTTTAAATTTTAAGTTATTACTGGTTCTTTGCATGAATCATAGGATAAACCATACATGAGGGGAAAAAATGTATAGATTATTATTTTAGCAACTCGTAATATTCAATATAAATATTTTGTACTTGATGCATGTCATATTGGTGACTACATGGATGCGTATGAGAACCTCTTTCATTGGTGTGCAACATGTAATTTTGCTCAAGCACACTTCTCTTCAAAAGAGTCATATGAAAGCATCATGTTTCAATCATAATGATAGAAATAACATTCAAATTACTTTAGACGGTAAACCTCTACGATAGCTAAATTGAGATAGAAAATGGAAATAATGAAGATAAAAATTTATGGGTTTGATTATTTTAAAACACCAATAAACAAGTGATTGATTTCCAAGGGGAATCTAAAAATGGATCCTGATAAAGTGAATGTCATTCTCACATGGCCAACTTCTAGAAAAATTGGTGATGTAAGAAGCTTCCATGGTCTTGCTACCTTTTATAGGAATTTTATTAGGAATTTCAGCCAGATTTGTGCTCCCATGTTAGAAACAATCAGATGTGGACAAAAGTGAAAATCCTCATGGACTATGGAAGCATATGAAGCATTTGAAATGCTAAAAAAAAAGGTATCACAACAACCTATTCTTACCTTGCCTAATTTTAACAAAAAAAATCAGATTGAATGTGATGCAAGTCATTTGGAAATAGGTGCAGTACTCAGCCAGGAGGGTAAACCAATTGTATTTTTAGTGAAAAATTAAATGATGCTAAGAGGAAATATCTTCCTATGAATTATAAATCTATGCATTGGTTCAATCCCTAAAGAAGTGGAGACATTACTTGCTTCCAAAAAAAATTATTGTGTATACAGATAATCGGGCCTTAAGTTTCCTAAACAATCAGGGAAATTGAGTCACAAGCATATGAAATGGGTTGAATCAATCCAAGCATTTATAATCAAACACAAGAAAGTTGTTTCCAATAAAGTTGTTGATGCTCTTAGTAGGAGGGCATTAATGATGTCTAAAATTCAGTTAGAAAGTGCAGGGATTGAATCACTAAAAGGTATGTATGCTGATGATGAATACTTCAAAGACATATACAAGGCATGTTCTAATTTTGACAAAATATATCATTTAGAATTTTTTGAGTATTTGATCCAATATGGTCTTCTTTTCAAAGGGTGTCAATTGTGCATTCCCAAGTTCTCAATGAGGGATAATATAATCAAGGAGAAACACAGTGGTTGCATGGGGGGACATTTTGGGTTAGACAAAATGCTTGAATTGGTAAGAAGGTTCTATCACTGGCCTAAATTACAGGGAGATGTTTGAAACTTTGTGGATCCATGTATAGTGTGTCAGAAAGCCAAATGAAAAAAATGAATGTTGGACTATATCAGCCACTTCCCATTCCTTCCAGGCCGTAGGAAAGTGCTAGCATAGACTTTGTGATGGGTTTTCATAGAACTCAAAAAGAATTTGATAGTGCTTTTGTGGTTGTTGACAGGTTTAGTAAGATGTCACACTTCTTTCCATGTAAAATTACAAGTGATGCTTCTTATGTTGTAGATATTTTCTTCAAAGAGGTGGTAAGAATACATGGAATTCCTTTAAACATTGTGTCTGATAGATATGTGAAGTTTGTAGGAAATTTTTGGAAGACTTTGTGGAGGAAGCTAGGCACAAATTTGTCTTTTAGTTTAGCATACAACCCCCAAACTGATGGCCAAACTGAAGTGGTCAATAGGACATTGAGAAATTTGTTAAGATGTCTCACTAAATAGTATGGAGAAAAATGGGATTCCATTCTTCCACAAGCTGAATATGCTTATAATGATTCTGTCAATGGAAGTACAAGAAAAAGCCTATTTCAGATGCGATTGAATCCAAGAGGGATATTAGAATTGAGAGACTTACCATCAAAGGAACATATTTGTGCTCATGGTGAAGAATTTTATACAAGTATTTTAAAGAAGTTCATGATCAAGTTAGAAAGATATTGCAAAATAACACAAAGAAGTATAAGGAGCAGGCTGATAAGAAAAAGAGAGATGTACAATTTGATGTTGGTGATTTGGTATGGGTAAATCTGAAGAAAGAGAGGTTACCCAAGGGGAAACATAGAAAACTAATGATGAAGAAAGTAGGACCATGCAAAATCCTTAATAATCCTTAATAAGTTTGGCAATATTGCCTATGAACTACAACTACCTTCAAACATTGGTATATCTCTTATTTTTAATGTGGCAGAATTAACACCATTTAAAGGTAATGTACATGTAGGTGATTCATTGCAAGTAACTGATCAAGAAGAAATATTGAAGGACTTTCCACTCCAAGAACCACCAAATCTTGAGAAGATCATAGATACCAAAGTTGTGAAGAAAACAAGGAATGAAGTCTACAAGGAATACCTTGTTAAATGGAGAGAACTCTCTTAATCAGATGTAATATGGATAGATAAAGATCAAATGAAGAAACATGGCACAACCTTGCAAGAAATCATCTCAAGTGGACTTGAGATTCAATCACCTAGAGAGTATAGTTCAGGAGCACCTCTAGAGACAACACTCGTGGAATGTCATGAGTCTAAAGATATCTAAATAAGAGTCAATAAGGGTGTGTAATAAGGACCCAAATTTGTAAGGTCATTGACATGAGCAACACACATAAGACCTCATGATCAAACTGGTCAAAAGAGGTCCATAATAGGGTAGATTTTATTTTGTTAAGTCCTTAGGTTGTTTTGGGATCAAAATCAACCAGTTGGTCAAGATCACAAAAGGCCTAGATGCATTCTGAACAGAATTGTAAAATTTGCACTATCAACATATAACTTACTCTGATGAAGTGATTAGGGATCAATAAGAATCCAAATGTGCTACCCCGATGGAACATGCTATCTTGATGATTAGTGTATGTTACTCCGATGAAGTGATCAGGGATCGATAAGTCTCAAAATGTGCTACCCTGATGAAACATGCTATCCCAATAATTGGTGTATGTTACTCCGATGAAGTGATCGGGGATCGGCAAGTCTAAAAATTAGCTACCCCGATGGAAAATGCTATCCATATGATCAGTGTGTGTTATTCTAATGAAGTGACCGGGGATCGACATGACTAGAAATGTGCTAGTTCTCAATTCCTCATGAAGTCATCAGGTCTCGATGTGACTAGAATTCTATTTGGCCAATGAGGACATGAAAAGTTTAGGATGCTTATGCTGATGCATCTATTCATCTTCTATAACGGTCACTAGGGTTTAGAATTCTACTTGGGCGTTACCAAGAATTTTGTGGATATACCAGAGGGAATGTTATAGGATGAGGGAGAGTTTACAGTAGCTATAAAAAGGGAGAATAGTGTGGAACAGATAATCTTTTGAAATGTAAGCAAACTGATGAACAAAGGAAATACAAAATTATGGTTTTTCTTGCACATTTATTTACTCTGTACTTTATATATATGAATGGATGTTTAATGTTTTACTTTAGTATATAATTCATTTGAGTTGTTTGAGTTATTGAGTACTCGTAGGGTATCAACAGTCTATTAGTATCTAGTCAGAACCACATGAGTAAGAGGGTTCAGTCTATCATGTCTCTGGCTTGATTTTCCACCATTGGAGCACCATGACCATTGGGGAAATGTAAGCAGAGACAATGTGCAATAAAGTTCTCAGCAAGGGAAACCTATTTGCTGAAATTTCCTGCAAGCACTAGTCGGGCATCTCTATGTGACCAGATTTTTTAAGACATTGGAGATTGCATAGATGCAATAGGGGATTATTAATGATATTGTCATCACTTTTCGATTCAAGCTTTCTATTTCTATCATCTTTCAAAATATAACACTGACTTCCAAAAATTCTAAAGTAACTTACGTTAGGTGTGTATCCATACCATAGTTCATAAGGTCTCTTATTGGTGTCTTTCTTTAATTGAACTCAGTTTAATGTATAGAGAATAGTACTTCTAGCTTCTCCCCAGAATGTTTGTGTGATGCCTTTTTCAATCATCAGTGTTCTGGCACAATCAACAATTGATATGTTCCTTTTTTCAGCAATCCCATTCTGTTGTGGTGTTCTTGGTGCAAAAACATGTCTTGTAATTCCATGCTCAATACAAAAGTTAGTGAATTCATCAGAAATAAATTCTCCTCCTCTATCTAAACTTAAACATTTTAGTCCCTTTCTACTTTTTTTTTCAACTATGGTTGTATACCATCTAAGCATCTTAAATCCTTCTGATTTTTCTTTTAGGAACATAACAGTCATCATTCTAGAATAATAATCAACAAATAGAATGAAGTATCTATCACCGTAATAACTCTTTGTTCTCATTGGTCCACATAGGTCAGTATGGACTAACTCTAGAATAGCATTAGATGTGTAGGTTTTTCTCTTGAAACTAAACTTTTTCATTTTACCTTTTTTACAATTCTTACACATGACATGGTCGGGTTTTGACATGCTCGGTAAGCCTCTTACTTTTCTTTTCTTGATTATCCTAACCATGTTGTCAAAATTCACATGATATAACCTTTTATGCCACAACCATATGTCTTCATTTCTAGCCAATAAACAAGTGGTTTCAATCTTATCAAGATAGAATAGGTTACCTTTTGTTTGTTCACCAGTACCGATCAACCTTCCTTATTCATGATAGATCTTTGCCTTTTTGTTCTCAAATGCAACTCGGTGACCTGTGTTATTTAGTTGTGAAACACTCAATAGATTATAGTTAAGTCATTTCACCCAATATGCATTTCCACACCTGATCAGATTATTCAACATGATGGTTCCTTTACCTTCAACTGGACAAGGTGAGTCATTACCCATTCTTAATGATCCACCATTATAATATTCAAAAGTTTCAAACTTTTCCTTATCTCCAGTCATGTGGTGAGTACAACCACTATCAATAATCAAGACATCATTTTTACTAACCTTAGATATGAGTGCAGTTTCAACATACCTTTCTTCTTTGTCTGAATCATCCTTCATAGCAACAAATACCACCTTAATATCTTCATCAGATTCACTGTCAGTATTTTCAGCTTTGTTCTCAGCTAGGTAACAATCCTTTTTCCCTTTGTCATTGTAGTCTCGGTTATCTCTTCTGTCAGATTGTCAGTTGATTTGAAAATCTCGGTCATCACCTCTGTCAAGCTTCTTTTCATAAGATCTGTCATTTTTCTGTCTTCTTTTCTCTTGTTAGGGCATCTAGCAGCAAAGTGTCCAATCTCTTTGCAATTAAAACATACCAATGGTAATTTACCTTTATATCTACCTTTGCCTCTCTGCAATCTTCTAGCCATTAGTGCTTCAATCTCATCAAGTTCTTTTTCATCACTATCACTTTCACTATCATTTCTCATAGTGTGTTTATGACTTGATTTACTTATTTTTAGAGACGATTTGAATGCAGACGCAATAGTTGGTAAGACATTGTTGTCAAAGTTATTCATCTCAAATGAAATAACTCTACCAATCAAACTATCTAGAGTAACATTGTTATTTGATACTGCTCTCATTTCTTGAATTCCAGATACTCTAATAGCATAAATAGGTAGTAAGGTTCTTAGAATTTTACTTACCACTATTTCTTCTTCAAGTACACCTCCTACACCTTGGATAGCATTGACGACTTCCTTGATTCTGCTAGTGTACTGAGTGATGTTTTCTCCTTCTTTCATTCTTAGGTCATCAAACTTTCCTCTTAGGCTTTCAACCTTAGCTCTTATCACATTTTTATCTCCTCCATGGACTAGCTTGAGTTTATCCCACTTTTGATTTGCAGTGGTGCATGATTTGACATCTTCAAATTTAGCATCAGAGAGTGAGGAAGCAAGTTATATCATCATTGAATTTTGTTCATGTTTCTCTCTCAATTGATCAAATGTCAGAGGTCCAGTAGTTAAAAAAAATTAGTATCCAAGTACTATGTGACATCATTTCCAATACCTAATAGGTGGAGTCTTATCTTGCTTTGCCATGATGCAAAGTTGTCTTTGTTCAACATAGGCACATCCCTTTTGCTCATCTTTTGATCTTTAGCTTGAGTCTTAAAACTCTCTTCCAAGCACACAAGTTGTGATACCAAACATTAGAATAACTGAGAGGGGGGGTGAATCAGTGGCCTAAACAATTAATCTAATAATCCAACAAAATATTTATATCACAAATATAATACCTTCAATTATCTTCAGTCCTACAAGATGTATGCCTTGTGTAAATCTAACATGTATATACTACTCGATGATTATACTATTTATCCTTTTCTTAAGCTTTACTGAATAGCAGTTATGTTTTCCTAACCTTTACTGAATATTAGTAAATAAACTTAGTTTTTATCAACCAATCTTGTTTTAGTAATGTGTAAAGCAAAACATCAAAGTTATGAACCATATACACATTTGACACATGAATTTTTAACGCGGAACCCTATTAAGGGAAAAACCACTTGTGACTGGTAACCCAAAATTTTCACTCTTCTGAAGTGAGCTCGGTGAATAGTCAACCTTGTTAAAGGTTACAAACACATTGTTAAGTGCGACCTTGTTAAAGGATTTAAAACTAACAGTTTATCACTTGACCTAGCGTTCACTATGCTGTCAACATGAAAACCTTTTGATACTCCTAAGGATGTATCTCAATATAATAAAGACTATTAAATCCCACTCATTTAAGAGATTTTATGAATCAATGGTTAAACTGAAATAGTAAATGATTTGTTCATAAATACAACTTAAGCTTGCATATTTTAAGATATATTGTAAGTCCATAATACCTCTTTTGATCAATGTTCTCTTCAATTCCTTTTTCTCCCATTCTTTCTGCTCGGTGAATGTTGTTGCTTCTTTGTTTCTCGGTGTCTGTAGAATTCTTGGCTCTGTCCTTCAGCCTGTATGCTTAAATCTGCATGAAGACTTCTATCTTCACCAGAATTATACTCAACATTCCTCTTTTCATAATGAATTACTTGTCTCTTTATATAGACATGATTTCACCATTTATTGTCCTTCTTGTTCTTGACGTAGACAGCTTTCTTGATCCACAAATGTTGTCATGCATTGCTTTAATCTTTAAAGCTTTTCTTTAGATTTATTCCACAAATCTCTCCTTTTTCTGTGCTTTAAATATCCTTCTTATCCTTAGTTTATCAGATCGATGAAAACAAATTAATCAATCAGTTAACTCTATATTTAGCTCCTACCAACTAAGTATTTTGTCATTTCCTAACTCTAGTTCTGATCGCTGATCAAATCTTAGTTTGTTCGTTCAATGACTCCATTTGTCCTCGGGTAACACTAACCTTCGGTGTTCTCTATCCGTCGGGAAACACTGTGAACATTACTTATGCTCAGGGTTGCTTTTCTCAGCATACACTGTGACTTTCTTGGGGTTCTCTATCCGTTGGTGTGCACTGTCCGTCGGTGTTTACTATCACTCGGTGTACACTATCTTTATATGTTTTCTGATAACATTAACTTTATCTCTTTTATTTCTTAAACTCTATGACATTATGTATATGACCAATCATAACAAATTAGGTTGACATCAATGACAATACAATACATTAACTGATTTAATCTCTTGCATTTACTTTCTGCAGCTCGATGATCATCAACTTGTCATCTTCAAACATTCAATCAGTTATAGTTCATCATATTTGGTATTAAAGTAAGGTGGGTTTTTAAAGGATCCAAAAATCTCTTACAAAGTAGGACTAAAACAGAAAAATAAGAAACCCAAGTAGAAAAAAAAAGAGGATGCAATAGAAAAGGAATGACTAAGTTGGATTAGGACTTCATGCAATTTGTCTAAAATCAAAATCTAGAAGAAGAAAATTTCTCATTACACTTCTTTATTTATTATACAATTGTCCAAGGAGATTTGTTAACAAAATGTAGAATATTTTGACAGGGGGTTGGGGAATCTTTTGAATTGCAATGCCCACTATTATAATAGGTGTAGGGCACTGATGCCTTAACTAGACTCATGGTAATAGGAGCATTCTAGGTTTAAATATGATTTTCTAGAACAATCAACTAATCTTGGGGAAGAGTTTCAATTGTAGAAAAAACAAGAACCAACCTCTTATGCACAACAAAGGAAACAATGTTTCCAGCTACAAGATCTAAGGGAGGATTAGAAGTTTCTAAACTAGTAAAGTCATCATTTGAATCAACAAGGAAAATTGCGGGATGATAGAAAAGAGCATTCATCCAAAAAGTAGAGGAAGACGACTTGCAATGGCCATGAGAACAACTAGAGGCCAAATAGCCAATAGAAAAATAGTTCCTATAGTGAAAAGGGATTCTTTCATAGATGTTTAATTGCACCCAAGGAAAACCAATGACCTTAAATACAATCTCCCTAGGAAAAAATTTAGTTAGATCAAAATTAACAAAAATGCGGGAAAAGGAATGAAAAAATAATGTGCTGTTAGGTGCACTTTCAAAAAATAGTCACTAGTATTTGGTATTACCACATAGGTAGATTTGCACCAAAAATGTAAGGGGAGATAATGTAGTCTCACCCAAATAGGAGAAACATTAACAAATTCCTTAAGGGTGTTGATAAAAGGGGTCCAAGGATAGATCAAAAGAGGATGTGAATCCCACTTCTAAGCCCCATCATCTAAAATAGCCTTTTGATCATAAAAAATTTATTAAAAAAATAATAAAAAACCCTAGTAAATAGGTAAATCCCCAACATACCTTCTACTTACGGCATCCAATTGTTGAAAATCCAATAATACAAGTTTGAAGGCGATAGACACAAGTGGCTAAATCTACAGGTCAACCCTTTACTAGAGGAGGACGCAATAGAAACCACTCTCTGGCCCAACTCCAACTCCAGGACACCAACACAAGGGACGCAATTTTAGTCAATAGGATTAGTAGGAGGCCCATGCAAGAGATCTAGAAAAGAAGCATTATGAGATGACTTGCCTCTATCTCAAGGAGCATCAAAATGCACAAGAAAACAGACACCTGAGCCCCTTGCATAGATAGAGTAACGGTAAGAGAAAGAGAGCTCAATTTAACACTGAAATCCTATGAAGGAAAGAATGCATTGGTAATAAAATTCTTGACTAAAGAAGGGGATGCGTCCACTTGGTCCTCAATTGCACACAATTAGCAAGTGCTAAAGGTCTAGAAGAGCTCTTACGCATAGCCCCAGATCAACACACAAGTCCATGGAAAGGGAAGACACACGGGGTGAGAGATTAGGATTCAAATTGAGGAGTGGGGATGAATGGGTGACAAATGCCATCAAGAGTCAAGGTCTATTATTTATTCTTATAGTTAAATATGTTATTGGAGAGAAATAACATGTTAATATGAGAATTGACCAAAATTTAATGTGGTTTAATTCTATTAAATTCTTCATTATTAGACATGTGTGAAATCTAAAATTAAATGGTTAGGGTAAAATAGAGCTCATAAAATCTATACAGCCACAAACGAACATACAATTCCATAGAAGGGGAAGACAAATAGGGTGACAGAATAGAATTCAAATTGGGAGTGGGGATGAATGGATGAAAGATGCCATAGGGAGTCAAGTTCCATTGTTTATTCTTATAGTTATATGTTATTAGAAAGAAATAACTTGTTAATATGAGAATTGACCAATGTTATAAGGAAATTTAATTTGTGACTTAATTCTATTAAAATCTTCATTATTAGACATGTGTGAAATCTTAAACTAAATTGCTTAGGTAAAATAGATTTCATAAAATCTTTAAACCCTAGATTAACATACAAGTCCATGGAAGGGGAAGACACAAAAGACAAGAAATTAGAATTCGAACTGGAGAGTGGGGGATTCGGAAATAAAGTTGAACTATTATTTATTCTCATAGTTATATGTTATTAGAAAGAAATAACTAGCTAATATGAGAATTGAGCAAAATTATGCAAAAAAAATTAATTTGTGGCTTAATTCTACTAAACTCTTTATCTCTTCATCGTTAGAATCTTTAAGTAAATGTTTAGAGTAAAATAGAATTCATAAAATCCTTACATCTATATGAATTTTTAAATTTATTTTGAGATGCTTGAGAAGTCAAGATGTAGAAGACCAACCCAACTAAATCTATTCACGTGTACTTGTTATAAGGTTTGAAGAGTCTACTGAATAAAATTTTTATTGGAACTCAACCTAGTATTTAGAGCACAACGAAATCAATATATGATTCTGCGTCATTAATAGCTCATGTCTAGTTAGAGGAATTAATCAATGACCATGCATTTTTTAGGTTACTACATTCCAGCATG
>JAGRRI010043365.1:0-10489 GCA_018584345.1 Thuja plicata
GCCAATCAGCCAATTAACCATGCAATCCTCTTGCATCCACTTCTTTCATTTTGAATAACCCCTAGAGGTTATCTTATACCTCTTCATCTAGGTAAAATAAATCTTTTCCACTTAATCAAGATCGTAGATCTTAGGTTAGGTTGGATCCAACAGATCTTTCCATTATTTACATTTAATTTACTTCTCCAAAGCAATCACAAATTAAATCTTGAATCCATGCTTTAATTACGGTTACCTATGCATTAAATAATGTGGACCAATCATTCTTATACTTAATTAATTTTACATATCCCAATAGATTCAATTATTTCGGCCAGAGATCTCAAATCTCAACAATTACCAAAATACTGGCACTCGGCCAACACTGTGTTCTTCCACTCAATCATCACTGGTTCCCTCAGCAATTTACTAGTGCTCGGTCGACACAAACTTTTCTTAACATATACTATTCCCAATAAACTAACATCTTGACTTAGTGTTATAGATAAACAACACATAAATTTATCAATGTGCCAACTGATTAAGTACCCTTGTAGTTTCTCATAACTCAACCATTTCACTCGGTCTTCTTGTTATCCTTGCCTTCAAATATTCTTCAACAATCAATAGATATGGTACTCAAATAGATAGCAATAGTCTCACCAAATAATATTTTACATCAATGACAAAACAATAATTGTTTACATTGTATCTTTCCAACAATCTCCCTCTTTGGCATTGATGGCAACACTTAAACTTTAAAATAATAATTTTACAAACATAGTTACCATACAATCCAAAACTTTTGCCTGTGTTCCATGATATGAAAAAATTTCATTAATGTCTTTAGCTTCATTCTGATTCTCATCCTATAAAACATATCTCCATCTATGTCTGTAATCACACTGAAATCTTTCTATTTATGTTTATCTGTAGACTCCCTCTTTCAGTAATCTCTCCCTTTTTCTCTAAGTAAACTCTCCCTCTTTGACAACAATGCCAAAGTCATTAACATATTCATCATGCAGATTCTTCTGTTCTAACTCTATATCATGTTGTTCCTATCATCTTGCTTATGACTAATCCTCTTTTCTATCCTTGTCTTTCTTTCATAGCTTTAGGCAGCTTCCTAAAGTGTGACTTCTTGTGCATCAATGTGTCAAATATTCTGAATGTAACATTTGATGCAACAATTCCATTCTGAACTAGTTAACCTCAGTTAGGGGAATCACCCCTAATTTACCTCGCAGATACTCATGAGCATCCTTGGGTAGTGCTTTTGTAAATATGTCTGGTAATTATTCCTTATTATGTGCATATTCTTGTCTCACTTCTTTGTTTTGAACTAGCTCCCTCAAGTAATGATACTTTATAGCTATATGCTTTTTCTTAGAGTGCATCACAGGGTTCTTAGAAATATTAATGGCACTCATGTTATCACAATATATAACAACTGGTTCTATGATCTCCTATTTCATACCTTTCAGTAGTATCTTCAACCACACAATATTAGAGCAATTGACTGATGTTGCCACATACTTGGCTTCAGTTGTAGATTGTGAGGTGCAATTTTGTTTCTTGCTTGTCCATGAAACTAGTCTCTTTCCCAAAAGAAATGCACCACATGTGGTGCTTTTCCTATCATCCACATTTCTAGCTCAATCAAAATCAATGTAAACTCTGAGTTCAAACTTGTCACTCTTTTTGTAATACAGACCATATTCATCTGTTCCTTTTAAATATCTCAGAATTATTTTTACTACCATCATATGAGTCTCCTTGGGCTTGGCAGAAAATCTTGAAACAATTCCAACATCCAGAGCTATATCAGGTCTATTGTGCACAACATATTGCAGCTTTCTAATCATTGACCTATAAAGGGTTTGATTCACTTCTTTTGCATCATCATTTTTTGTTAACTTTTGTCCTGTAGCCATGGGTGTACTCACTGGTTTTGATTCTTCCATTCCAAAAAAATTTATTATCTCCTTGACATATTTTGATTCAGTAATGTAGATACCATTCTTCATTTGATATATTTGTAAGCCAACAAAAACTTTGATCTCACCAAACATAGACATCTCAAATTCAGTTTGCATCTCTTTTGCAAATGTTTGGCATAGCACATCTTGTCCACCAAATATAATGAAAAAATTTCAGCTAACAAAGTACCTTTACCTTGTTCTGACTTTAAATACAGATTATTATTGTCATTGGTCCTTGCAAATCCAATCTTTATCAAATAATTATGCAATCTCTCATACCATGCTCTTGGTGCTTGCTTCAGTCCATATAGTGCCTTGTGTTGTCTGAAAACCATGTTCCTCTAGCTTGGGTCAACAAATCCATCAGCTTGTTCAATTTACACTTCTTCTTCTAATATCCCATTTAGGAATGTTGACTTTACATCCATCTGATAAACTTTAAAACCTTTGTAGGCTGCATATGCAAGTAAGGTTTTGACTCCTTCCAACCTTGCAACTGGGGCAAATGTTTCTCCATAATCAATTCATTCCTCTTGTGCATAACCCTTGCATACCAGTCTTGCTTTATTCCTTGTTACTTCTCCATGTTCATTCAGCTTATTTCTGAATACCCACTTAGTACCACTTACATTTTTATCATTCGGCCTAGGTAAAAGTGTCCAAGTCTTATTCTTTTCAATATGTTCAATCTCTTCATTCATGGCTTGTATCCAATCTTCATTCTCTAAAGCATCTTTTACTATTTTAGGCTCAAAATCACATAGCAAGCATGTACCGTCTCTCAACTTACTTCTTGTCATTACTATAGAATCCTTCGATCCTATGATTTGATTAGGTTTGTGGTGTCTCCTCACATACTTTGCTAGAGTAGGTTCTTGCTTTGCTTCAGACTCATTATTCCTGTTCAATTCAGGTTGATTATGTGTCTCAGCATCTCCATTAGATAGCTCGACAATTACCTCATGTTGCCCAGAAACCTCATTTTGTGACTCGACAGGTGCTAGCTGTTGTTCGGCGACCTCTTTCTAAGGTTCAGGTAATACATTAGAATCTTCCTCATCCAAATATACAAATGATTTGTAACTTTCAGGTTCCTGTGTGCTTTCTACTTCATTTCTTGTTGCATATTCATCAATTCAAACATTTGCACTTTCCACAATTTTGTTAGTGTTAGAATTCAAACACTTATATGCTTTAATTTTAGTTGAATAACCAAGAAATATTCCTTCCTCACCTTTAGCATCAAGTTTTCCATTTCTGTTATTCTCCAGTATGAAACATTTACTTCCAAAAACTTTGAAATATATTACATTAGGTGCATATCCATACCATAGCTCATAAGGTGTAGCATTAGTACCTTTCTTGACTTGTACTCTATTTAGGGTATAGACTTTTGTACTCACATCTTCTCTCCAATATTTATGTGCAACATTTTTCTCCATCATTAATGTTCTGGCACAGTCCATGATAGATCTATTTCTCCTTTCTGCAATACTATTTTGTGGTAGTGTCCTAGGTGTGAACATCTGTCTTTTATACCTCGGTCATTGTAGAATATGTTAAAATCATTAGAAATAAAGTCACCTCCTTGGTTAGATCTCAAACATTTAAAACTTTTACCTGACTCCTTTTCAACTTTTGCCAAGTACCACTTAAATTACTAGAATGCATCAAATTTTTCCTTAAGAAACATAACAGTCATCATTCTAGAGTAATCATCAACAAATAGAATGAAATATCTATCTCCATATTAAATTTTCTCACCAATGGGACCACAAAGGTCAGTATGAACCAATTCCACAATTTTCTCAAAAGTACGAGTTTTACTCTTGAAACTAGACTTAGTCATTTTTCCCAATTGACATTGCTTACACATTGCATTTTCAGGTTTCTTTAACTTAGGCAGCTCTCTAACCTTTTTCAATTTTTTTATGCTTACCAAGTTATCAAAGTTTATATGACACAACTTTTTATGCCATAACCAAACATCATTATATTGTGCAAACAAGCATGTCTCAATAGCTAAGTCCATATAGAACAAGTTGCCTTTTGTCTGCTCTCCACTTCCAACTAGTTCTCTAGTGGCATCAAAGATCTTTTCCTTTTTGTAATGGAACTCAACTCTATAACCAAAAGTATTTAGTTGTGCAACACTCAATAAATTATAGTTAAGATCATCAACCCAATATACATTATCACATCTGATCTTGTCAGTCAATCTAATTGATCCTTTCCCTTTAACAATACATGGTGCATCATTACCAAATTTAACATAACCACCATTGCACTAATCTAAGGTCTCAAATTTATCCTTATCACCAGTCATGTGATGTGAGAAACCACTATCAATGATCCAACGGTCACCTTTACTGATATAAGAAATTAATGCAGTTTTCTCATCATCATTAGAACCATGTTTCATAGCAACATACACAACTTCTACATAGTTTTCATTGGAATTGTTAGATCCACTGTCAGAAGTTTCTTTAGCTATATAGCAAGATTTCTTACCTTTGTCTTTGTAATCCTTATACTTTCTAAAGTCTTGGTCATCCTTTTTGTCTTTGTACTTGTTTTCTCTTCCTTCATCTTTGTCATTCTTATCAGGACATCTAGCAACAATATGACCAACTTTGTTACATGAAAAACAAATGATAGGAAGTTTACCTTCGAATTTTCCGTTTCCTTTAGATAGTCTTCTTGCCATAAGTGCCTCAAGTTCTTCCAGATCATCATCTGTAGTGTCATTGTCATTGTTCACACATTTATTTCCTTGCTTTGATTTGTTAAGGACCAACTAGGATCTGAATGCAAAATCAATAGCTTGTGGAGTGTAGTTATCAAAATTTGACATCTCAAATACAATAATTCTGCCTACTGGACCTTCCAAAGTCAAATTATTATTAGGAGTACATCTCAATTCTTGAATTGTAGAGACTCTAATAGCATATACATGAAGAAGAGTCCTCAGTACCTTACTCATAATGGTGTTATCATCAATGGTTCCATTAGCTCCTCTAATAGCATTCACAACTTCCTTTATCCTACCATAATATTGAACTATATTTTATCCTTCTTGCATTTTCATTTCATCAAACTTACCTCTTAAACTTTCAGATTTGGCTCTCGGCACATTTGTATCTCCTCCATAGATGGTTGTTAGGGTATCCCACATTTTCTTTGCATTTGTACAATTCTTTGTCTTCAAATTTAGGATAGATCAGGGATGATGCGGTCTCTAACATTGCTTGATTGTGTTCCAACTTTTCTCTTAATTGTTCAGCGATGAGAGGTTCTAGTGGGGCTACATAATCATGTTCAATATAGTGCTTCAATACTAGCTAGATCCAATTTCATCAAACTCTTCCATGCAGTGAAGTTATCTTTGTTCAACTTCCTTACCTCCTTTTTATACATCTTGATCTTTTCTCCAAGTACCTTCAAACTGTTTTCAAGAGATCAAAGCTCTGATACCAATTGTTAGAATAAATTTAGAATAACTAAGAGGGGGGGTGAATCAGTTATCCATAGGTCTAGATGTACCAATTGAAACTTTATAGCACTTTAAACAACTTAGATCTACTCGGTAGTAACCGCATAAGTCAACAACATAGATATGTAGTTTACTGTTCAAATGTAATCAACTTGCAGAAACTTAACAATAAAACACAACATAAACATTCATACAAGTTGACACCAAGATTTAATGTGGAAACCCAAATTGGGAAAAACGACTAGTAACATGCTACCAAGTTTTCACTCTCCTAAAGTAAGCTCTACTAGGAGCCAACCCTGTTAAAGGTTACAAAACACATTGTTAAATGTGACCTGGTTAAAGGATTTAATCACCCTGTTAGGAGTGGCCTTGTTAGAGGTCTTAGAACATTCCACTTGAATGTCACCTTGCTCAAAGGATTTATACAATGATTGTTAGGTCAACCTAGTTATAAGATTTTGATTGATACAATGGTTAGAAAGTAATCAGTAGGTGTGATCTAATACATACAACTTACTTTGAAAATCTAGATCTAATTCAGCTCTAATGCTAATTCACTAAGTAGCCTCCATTCTCATTTCAATCTTTAGATCTACTTGAAAATCCTTCAAGCAATCACTTTTTCAACTCTCTACTTCTCTTCTCAGCCTTCTCTGCTAGATCATGCCAATCAGCCAATTAACCATGCAATCCTCTTGCATCCACTTCTTTCATTTTGAATAACCCCTCAATGTTATCTTATACCTCTTCATCTAGGTAAAATAAACCTTTTCTGCTTAATTAAGATCATAGATCTTAGGTTAGGTTAGATCCAACAGATCTTTCCTTCATTTACATTTAATTTACTTCTCCAAAGCAATCACAAATTAAATCTTGAATCCATGCATTAATTACGGTTACCCGTGCATTAAATAATATGGACCAATCATGCTTATCCTTAATTAACTTTACATATCCTAATATATTCAATTATGTCGGCTAGAGATCTCAAATCTCAATAATTACCAAAATATTGGTGCTTGGCCAACACTATTTTATTCCACTCAGTCATCACTAGTTCCCTCGACAATTTATTGGTTCTCAGTCGGCACTATAAATTATGCTCGACATACACTGGTGCTCGGTCGACATAAAATTTGCTTGGCATATACTGTTCCCAATAAACTAACACCTTCACTTAGTGTTATAGATAAACAACACATTACTTTATCAATGTTCTAACTGATCAAGTACCCTTGTAGTTTCTCATAAATCAACCATTTCACTCGGTCTTCTTGTTATCCTTGCCTTCAAATCTTCTTCAGCAATCAATAGATATGATACTCAAACAGATAGCAATAGTCTCACCAGATAAGGTTTGACATCAATGACAAAACAACAATTATTTACATTGTAGCTTTCCAACAGTATCTATCACCATAGTAGCTCTTTTTTCTTATTGGTCCACATAAGTTAGTATGGACTAATCCTAGAACAGCATTAGATGTGTAGGTCTTGCTCTTGAAAATAAAATTTTTCATTTTACCTTTTTGACAATTCTTACACATGACATGGTTGGGTTTTGGCATGCTCGGTAAGCTTCTTACTTTCCTTTTATTGCTTATCTTAACCATGTTGTCAAAATTCATATGACATAACCTTTTATGCCATAACCATATGTCTTCATTTCTAGCCATTAAACAAGTGGTGTTAATATCATCAAGATAGAATAGGTTAACTTTTGTTTGTTCACTAGTATCGATCCACCTTCCCGATTCATTAAAGATCTTTGCCTTTTTGTTCTAATGCAACTTGGTGTCATGTTTTATCCATCTGTGAAACATCAATAGATTATAGTTAAGTCCTTTCACCCAATATGCATTTTGACATCTGATCATATTATTCAACATTATGGCTCCTTTACCTTCAACTGGACAAGGTGAGTCATTACCCATTCTTACTAATCCACCATTATAGTATTCAAAAGTTTCAAACTTTTCCTTATCTCTAGTCATGTGGTGAGTACAACCACTATTAATAATCTAGACATCATTCTTGCTAACCTTAGATATGAGTACATTTTCTTCATACCTTTCTTCTTTGTCTGAATCATCCTTCATAGCAACAAATACCACCTCAATATCTTTATTAGATTCATTGTTAGTGTTTTCAACTTTGTTCTCAGCTAGTTAACAAGCTTTCTTTCCTTTGTCCTTGTAGTCTCGGTTATCTCTTCTGTTAGATTGTCGGTTGCTTTAGTAATCTTTATCATCACATTTATCAAACTTATTTTCATAAGATCTATCATCTTTTCTGTCTTCTTTTCTCTTGTTAGGACATCTAGCAGCAAACTATCCAATCTCTTTACAATTAAAACATACCAATGATAATTTACCTTTGTATCTACCTTTGCCTCTCTGCAATCTTCTAGCCATTAGTGCTTCAAATTCATCAAGTTCTTGTTCATCACTATAACTTTCACTATCATTTCTCATAGTGTGTTTATGATTTGATTTACTTTCTTTCAAAGAAGATTTGATTGCAGACTCAATAGATGGTAAGACATTGTTGTCAAAGTTATTCATCTCAAATGAAATAAGTCTACCAATAAAACTATCTAGAGTAACATTGTTTTTTCCTACTGCTCTCATTTCTTGTATAGCAGATATTCTAATAGAATTAACAGATGATAAGGTTTTGATAATTTTACTTACCACTTTTTCTTCTTCAATTACACCTCCTACTCCTCGGATAGAATTAAAAAACTCTTTGATTTTGCTACTGTACTGAGTGATGTTTTCTCCTTCTTTCATTCTTAGGTCATCAAACTTTCCTCTTAGGATTTCAGCTTTAGCCCTCAACACATTTTTATCTCCTCCATGTACTAGCTTGAGTTTGTCCCACATTTTCTTTGTAGTGGTGCATGATTTGACATCTTCAAATTCAGCATCGGATAGTGAGGAAGCAAGTTCTATCTGTTGGAGATTTGCTTATGTGAAAATAATTGGCTGCATGTTTTTCATTGATGACAACATATAATATACAGTAGTGTTATATATGAAATTTTCAGTACAGATGTTCTGGAGCTATGCATGTCTATTTCTATGGTCTATACATGTTTTAGATGCTATGTGCATTCACACCAAGTCAGATATGAAGTTTCAGTTTAGTTATGTTAATCAGTTATGACAGTTACAGAGACTGGAGACTATTTGTGAAGAGCCAACATAAATACATTATTTATTGAGTTGCACCTATCTTTTGGATATGCATGTTTGTATTCATGTTTAGTTATGAGTTAAATATAATTATCTAAAGGCGCCAAACATGTTCTATCATAATCGTGAAGTTGGAGTTAATTTGGTGGAGCCGACTTTGTGAAGTGTCGCATCTATTCAGTTTGGGTTGCGTGTTTCTAATCAGGCTACATGGTTGATGTAGCCGACTAAAGAAGTATTGAAGGGACTCCTAGAGCCGATGAAGATCACATCCTTTGGGGAAGATACTTATAGTAGCTCATTTGGTGAACGCTGTGTGGAAAATAATATGAAAAAAAGATAGACAAAGTATAGAACAGAATGTCCATTGTTTTGGGACAGTAGAGACATTTCATTCATCAAGAAAAGATCTATGTGAAGAAGAAGTGGAAGTATACAATACATTGGAACTGATCAAGACAGCAGGTCTACTCAAACAGTTCATCTATCAGATATAGTGTATATATGTTCTACTAAAGGTTGTAGCCTTCATCATTTTTGTTAGGAATAAGGTGTCTCAAACTTGGATAATTCCTATTCTTATTATTTTTTTTGTAAAATGTATTTCTTTCAAATAATGTAATTAAGTGTGAGTGTACATGTCTAGTTGGTATGTTGATGTGTCACTCCACTTGATGTGTTGGCATCTTGAATTGTGTGTAAGCAGATCATGGCTGAAATGGTTATGACGAATCCTATGACACGTAAGAGCTATTTCTAGAAGATTCAATGACGGGTGAATACATGCAAAGACATGTGGCAACTGATAAAGTTGAGTATTGTACACTCTTCTGCAATCTTTGGAAGTTTCCCTAAAATGGAAAGCACATGATATAAGCATTTTTTAGGGTTGCAGACTGGGATAGGAAAAGAGTGTATTGTTGGTATGATTTGGTGCTACTAGATTTGTCTTTGAGTATCGATTGTCTCCTGAAAGAACTTGCATTGCAAGTGTGTTGTAACCATTGTGTTGAAGATGATACATTGTGCAAGTTTTGGAGTGCTGGGGTTTTTACCGAAAGGTTTTCCCTAGGGTAAATCATTGTGTCATTCTCTATTTTATGTATGCATGGTATATGGGTGCAATATCATTGTTAAAGTAGTTAATGAATCTGAAATTGTAAGGATTTAAAATAATTTGCACAATACTTTCCTTTAGAGATTAGTATAGGAATTTGTTTCCGCACCTGAGTTTCCTTACAATTTTAGCAGTGAGATTTTGGATAGTGAGTCCTCACCCCTAAAAGGGTTACTTGTAAAAGATTCCTAATAGGGTCAAACCTTTAACTAGGTCTCTGTACTTATTGCATTGTAAATAACAACTCCTAACAGGGTTGCAAGATCTTCTAACAGGGATAATTATACTCAAGTATAGTTCTTTGTGGGTGCTAATTCCCACCGGGGTTTTTACCTATTTTGTTTCCCAGTAACCAAATTGTTGTGTTCTCTATTTTATTGTCTAAATGTGCATTTGTTTTATGTTAATTGATATCTAAGTAAAGAAAAGAAATAAATTTACTGATAACTTATTCACCCCCCCTCTCAGTTATCCTTTGGGACTATTCCAACAATTGGTATCAGAGCCAAGTGCCTTGGATAGAAAACCTAATAGCTTAAGGTAGATCAGATGGCATACTTCAGGAAAGAGAGTCCTAAGTTTGATGGGGAAAACTATCTTGACTGGAAGAACAAAATGATAACACATCTTCAGTGCATTGGATTTGAGATCTATGAGATTTCCACTCATGCAATTGAAGTTCCCACCTTGAAAGACCTTGCAGAAGAAGACTCTA
>JAGRRI010043424.1:0-12179 GCA_018584345.1 Thuja plicata
TGAATATTTGTTGATGTTTATCTAAAATAGTTTCTTGAATGATTATTTATGTTTCACAGTAGCAACTCCTAGTGCAATGATCATTGAAGGCATTGTGGTAGTTGTTAAAGTTTGTATGACAACATAGGGCTTAAGTAATTTTGGAGGACTACTCAAAGTAATAGGGAAGAATGACATAGAATGATAAAATCATGTCACAATTCAATATTACTATCAGTAATCCCCCAAAATTAGTCAAGATCCTATTTATTGGTGAACCCACTAAAATGTAGAGTAGTTTTGCTTTGCAGGAAAGTGTTAGTCATCTGTGAGGTATGACCTTCGAAGAGTAAATTCTTGTAAGCTTAAATGCCAATATTAATTTGATAGTTGCTGAAACAAAAACAATGATCTTTTAGTTTTCATGTTATGCAAACTATTTAAGGAACCAAAAAGAATTTACAAACTAAAAAATTATGAAAAATTATTTGTTTATATACCTGAAATTGCTTGTTGAAGGTAAGTTGGAGCATTTTGTGATATTTGTGTGTTGCAACAAATTTTGTGAGTGCAGTTGTGTTTAAAAGGGTCAATCCCTTTGCAATGCAACTTTGTATGATTGTTGCAGTGTTGTGTGTGAAGAAACAAATTGAATGGAAAAAAATGTAATTCAAGCATATAGCCATCCATGTGTTTTGTTTTTGTCATAAAGTAGATGTTTAAAGCAAAGAATGCCTCTCAATATTTTTTGACAATAAAGGTATATTATAATAAAGGTATATTATAATAAGAGAGTGCTTTTTGTAACTAGCTATTTATGCACAATATTGCATTAGAATATGAGTTGAATTTGTAATGGCCTCGCAAGAAACACATTAGGAGAGACATTAAATGCTTTAAACATCAACTGTATGGCAGTGATGCATTTGTGAAAGGAGAATAGTGGAGGACAAAATACGTAGCATGCATAAAATAGATTTTTTTTGTATATGTCAATAATAAATAACATATTGTGGAAAGAGAAACTTAGATCAATATTTTTTTATTATATAATAATATACACAGAGAAACGAGTTATAGTAGAATACCACTATGCATTAAATATTGTTCAATGAAATGGTGTATCTAATTTTCAATAGCAAAAATGCAAAAAATGACATGGTAATGAAATACAAGTGAGAGTAAATAAAAGTAGTTAGAAGGAAATGTTGTGACCTTATTGAAGTATTTGTGTGGAAATGGTGTTGTAGAGTGGAGATCCAAAATTGAAAACCCAAAGCTTGAAATTTCTATGGTGCATTATATATGTGCCTACAAAAACAAGAACAAGCAAAGAAGGCAAATATGAGCAAGTAATATGAGAGCTATATATAGGTAGGGTTGCACTCAATATGTGGGAATATTTGAATGGTGAAGTTCAAGACTATGGGTAGCGGATAACATGTTTTGATATTAATAGGAAAGTGAGGGCCACCAAATATTTCATGAAAAACACTCTAGCTATATCCAAGACACTTGTACATTGAAGGATTCCTTCGCCTTTCAGTTTGCCTACATACCCTACCTCCAAGCAATCAAGAAATATGGGATCCACACTCTATTTTTGTGATATGTAGTTCTATTTGTTTTCTAAGCTTTAATGTAGCTGCTATGTGAACAAAACCCTTGTAGGATATTAGTTGTCTCCAAACAACTCTTCACCGTTGCACACCCACTCAGGCGACTCACATAGGCCCTATAGCATCTGCTAGAAAGAGTTTGGTGTATGACATATAGTTATGGTTGCAAAGCATGTTGACAGTTTTCCTATGTGTATGTTGTTTTTTGTTGTCCTCTCTTATAACAATTTATGTCGTAAGTTGCTATGATCATATTGTAACTATGAAAAGCTAAACTAAACTGTAGTACATAATGTAACAACATACTTATAATTATCAACATTGTGTATGCAACACCCAAGGCAACTAATAATGGAATGTATTGTTTATGCAACCGGTTGGAATGACAAGTATTTTTTTGGAGGAAAATAAAAATAGTCAAAATTCATGTTACTGCAAAATAAAAGTAGATCTCTTGGGTGGGTCATATAACATCTACTAGAAAGAGTTATGGTGTATCACATATAGTCATGCAGGAAAATCATGTTGTCAGTTTTCCTATGCGTATGTTATTTTTTGTTTTCCTATCATGTAGCAATTTTTGTCCTAAGTTGCTATAATCATAGTGCAACTATGAAAAGCTAAATTAAACTGTAGTACATAATGAAAAAAACATACTTATTATCAGCATTGTGTATGCAACACCGAAAATGACTAAAAATTGAATGTATTGCTTATGTAGTCAGTTGGAATGTCAATTTATTTTTGGAGGAAATAAAAACATTAAAAACCTGAGCAACCACAGAAGAAAAATAAACCTCATGTTTTTCTATCGTTTTAGTTTGTATTAAAATCACTTTTTGGGTTTTTAGTGAACAATAATATTATAATGTCACGATCTTTAAAATTACTTTTTCAGTTTGAATCAGGCAATAAAATCATCTCTTCTTAATCGTGTTGAATATTAATGTCTACTAAAAACCCAAATTGTAGTTTTTGTTGCTCAGGGGATTATAATGTCATTTGTACAAGTTAAAAAAAACCATGAAATTTTGTTTCTATCGAAATGCACTGAAAACCCCAATAAGAATTGTGACATTGGCTTGCTCTATCGGAATGCAATGAAAACCACAATAAGAATTGTGACCTTGGCTTGCCAAAGCCAACCATTTGATTGCAATATTAATGTCTGGTAAAAAATAAATAGTATTTTTTTTTCGTGCATTGACTTTTAAGATAGTCTTTGCAAGTCTAAAAAACCATTAACTTCTATTTGAAACAAAAATTAACATTCAACATAAAAATACATTGAAAACCCCAATATAAATTCTCACCATTAATATCTTTTGTCGGTCACTTGAAACACTCTCTAAACCATAAGAAAATGCTCGCAAATAGCGGAAAACAATAGTTCAAATGAGAAAAAATTCCCATCCCACCAACAGATGAAATACCTGAATTGCATTGAATTGTCGGCAACTACCATTGCAAGAATGGATGTTCACGTACTTGACAAAACCCCTCGAGTACAAGCTGGCCAAGCACGTGCTAGCCCTTGAAAACAATGCCACAATCGACCAAGATAGATGATAGAAGAAAGTAGCCTTCCATGTACAATACAAAATCTTCCCACTACACACCATGATGATTCAAAAACTCTTAACAATTTTTTAAACCATCAACAACTTTTTCCCAAATTTGAAAATTTAAATTATGGTCTTCCATAGTTAATTTGGGATGTCAACAAGGTTGGGACAAGTTTGCAAATAGTCTGCATAAGGTTGAGTAAACATACATGTACATACATATCCACATATGTATGTACACACACAAACCATATTGAGCAATCGTTTGAGGTGAATACCATGCGAATGACAGATACAACACACAACTATTAATACAACTATTAATATAACGAACAACAAAAGAGGGAAAAATGACAATATATGCATAGACATATATACACATATATAAATAATGAGGGTTTTTAATGCCTTTGATGTTGAATGTTAATGTATGTTACAAACTGAAACAATAGTTTTTAAGCGTGCAAGCTGATAATATTGATGCTTGGTGAAAAACCAAATAGCAATTTTAATGAAAAGGAATATACTAAAAAAATATAATGGTTTTCAAGATTTGCAAGAACAATCATTATAGAAGAGCTTCATTATGAATGTGACCATCTCACTACATAAAGTATTGACATCAGTTCAAACCACAAAACAATTCCCATCCCACCCGAGGATGAAAGGTCTGCATTATATTGAATGCACAACAACCACCTTCTGAAAACTGAATGACAATATACTCGGCGCAACCCCCCAAAATTGACAGAATCAATTTATAGATCTTGTAAGGTTATCAACACAAAAAAACACTATTTGGCTTTTTTCTAGGAATTAATATTATAAGATCAACATGAAATAACAAATATGATTAGATTAGTGGACAAATATTAGGTCATTCAATAGACAAAATCACAAACATGCTAAAAATCAAAACCATTTCTAAAAATGGCATTTATATGCATAATTATAAATCAATCAAGCATAGAAAAGAAGAGACATAACAGATGATATAAAGCTTGCAGTAAATGAATAAAAAATAATCCAACTGAATGTATAAAAAATCCAACTAATAGAGAGAATCACAAAACTGGCAATTGTTAAAGGGTTGCACAATTGGTAACATGGTACTGAAGTTACATAGTATAGTTTTGAGTATCAAAATTGTAAGTGGTCCAAGTCCAAAGCCAATAATGTTTGTAAAGCATAAAAAACCACGAGTAGTTGATGCATATGTATGTAATCAAGCCTACGAAAAATTTGCAACCATCAAGTACAAATGTGCAACCATATGTAACCACAACAAATAGTTAATACATATCTATCCAATCAAACCTATGGAAAATGTGCAACTATGAAGCCAATTATGTTTATAAACCATATAGAAATCACAACAAATAGTTGATGCATATGTATCTAATCAAGCCTATGACAAATGTGCAACCATCAAGTACATAGAACAAAACATATAAAACTTGTAACAAACGCATAGAAAATAATCGAGCTGAAAGAGACAATAGCCAAACTGATAAATGTTAGAGGTTTGCAAATTTGGAAGATATTATTGAAAATGTAGAAGTATAGTTTTAAGTATTGTACTTGGAAGTGGTCTGAACCCAGTTTTGTCTTCAAAACATATAAAACCTAGAACAACTAATTGATGTATATTTAACTTATCAAAGGCATGCCAGTTGGAAATCATGAAGAAAAAATTAAGCTACATAGCACCACTCAATCGAGCGATCTCTTCAAGCAAGAGCTTGGACTCATTGTCAAATTCAACTTTTGCAGCTTTGTTGATGGTTGTTTTAACCTGCTCTAGGAATTGTATATTTCAGTTGTAAGGAGAAGGGTGAACACATAATAAGTACAAGTAATAACATTTATGATTTTATCTGAATCACCCTCATATTTGAGAATCTGAAGCTCCTTTGCCGGCATCTGTAGTAAAAATGTTGCAACCTCATCAAAAGAGACCACCCAAAGACTGCCTGTATGATCTTGAAGTTTATATTGCAGTGAATATTTATAGTTGCACTCTTGAACATTTGTTTGACATCTTTCACAGAACCAAACATCATCACCTCAATGTTCACATTTATTTTTACATTCCTTACCATTGAATTGCAAAGGACAAGATGGATAAGAGGAGTCAATTTTGATATACTTTACAAAAGACTTAATGGTGGTTTGAACAGTTTCTGACATTGCACCAGTATGTTCATACATGGACGCAATTGTCATTCTACTTTATGTTGTGTTAAGATGGCCAGGGATTGGTGAGAAGGAGAGAAGTTCAATGGGTGTTTCCCCTCTTGATCTAAGAGGCTCTATTTCATGGATGACATGATTAATATTCAAGGTTGATGTTGTTGAATTTATTACTTTTCCATTATCAACACACGCATTCCTAACAACAAGAACCACAAGTTTTTTGGAGACATACAAATTTTCCAATTCTTGTCCATTTTGTTCCCACAATACACCCCACAAGTTGACACCAATAGAAAAATAGAAAAATTGGACATGTCATGTATTGTCGTAGGTCTACATTTCACCTTACTTTTGTCTTTTCTGCATACTATTAATAGCTCTTTAACAACAATGACAAAATCAATCACATCGACCAATTGATTATGGCTATAATTTATGATTTCATTAAGAAGGGTAAATTGTGAAACAACGACCATCTTAGAAAAACAAGGCTCACATCACTTTAATATCAACAAACCGTCCAATATAATCTCCAAATTACTATTTAACTTATTGTATTTTATGTTGGCTTCTTTAACATAACCTTTCAAAACACAATAAAATGCCTCCACCTCAACTCTATTGTGATGTAATTCTACTATATCATTAAAATAAGTTATTATAACTTTTGTACTCTCTACATCTATGATGCCAAAACTTAACACTTGCACTTCTCTATCTGGTCTATTGAAATGATGCATTTTCCTTATGCTTGTGACACGATCTTTTATTGTTCACTTGTTTTGGAAAGGGTTTAGTGCTTTCACAAGGCTAATATTATTAGGGCTTTCATGCTGTGCAAAAGACAAGTGCAAGGCAAATTTAAGGGAACATTTGGATGAGGGGGGTGTGCCTTGTACCAACATCTATTGCTCTTGTTCTTGGAAGATATATCTAGGCTTTCCAAGCAACACAAAATTAACATGTTTGATGTGTAAACTGAATATTATTATATCCTTGCAAAAGGAGGGAACCAAAGTTTTGAACACCGCAGCTGCAAATAAATTAAGCATTCAATAACAATAAGCAAAGTGAATCAAGAGCATAGGTGCCACTAAAATAAGCATTTAATAACAATAATCAAAATGAAAAGACATATAGTGTATGCTACCTTGAGCCCCAAACATTTCAATAGAACCTATCTTTAAAACATCTGAATCAAACATATCATAGTACTTTGGGGGGTAAATAACTAGTTACATATGTATGCTATCAGAGAGGACAATCTTATACCGTGGGGGGTAAATGACTAGTTGCATATGTATGCTATCAGAGAGGACAATCTTATACCGTGGGGGGTAAATGACTAGTTGCATATGTATGCTATCAGAGAGGACAATCTTATACCGTCCAGGTTCTCTCTAGCCATTGTTCAATTTTTCAAAAGGCAGTGACTGAAGCATTGGCGAGATGATTTTTTCCAGGATTTATATTGCAAATTGCATTTGCAGTCATCTATATTTGTTGGTCAACATCCTACAAAGAAAGGAGCATGCAGCTAAATATTGATGCAGGCTTGGTAAAACTTGTACATATGCATTTATGTATGCAAATTCCCTTTTACTAAACCATTCCCTCATTTGTCTACATGCAAAACATAAACATACACATATTTATACATGCATATTGAGCAAAAGTGAAAGGAAGAACCAGAGCATATTGTCTTTACAATTGACACAGAACAACGGGTATACATATGATGCGTAGAAGCAGTTTAATTCTTGCAAGGGATCGATAAGTAGGAGCTCAAATTATTAAATTGAAGAAAAAGAATGAACTTACAAAATTATAAACATGGACCTGTTGCGAGTCACTGCCACTGTTTGGTTCAGACAACATAGCCTTAACTATTCTCTAGAAGAAAGGAATTGAACTGTGGATGTGTGAACATTACGTCTATGAAACAATAAGAAAGAGGATTATTCTTTATTTTATTTTTATTGTGGATCCATCTAAACTCACATTGCAACAAAAGAAACAATCAACAACATAATTATGGGAGACAACCTATATATCGTTTGAAGACAAAATGCTTCATTATACATCATGAAGATATTAGTGACATGCAATAATTTGAATATTTTTTGACCATTGATAATTTCCCAACGTCAAATCCCCATACTAAACACCTATAGACACTTACAAGCAACAAACCAACAATTAACATATTTCCACAATGCACAAGTTAAGATTTTATAGCATCATTATATGCCCATATGACAGGCGTGTAAACTCTGTGTTCTAAGTAGTCCACAAAATAAAAGAACAATTTGTACAAAAGATAGAAATTAGATGCAAAATTTTAAATGGAGCAAGAGCAAGTCTCACATTTTTCACTTGGAAGTTGAATTCTAGAACTGTCACGAATATAGTAGAATTGTGGGAAGCATAACTATAGAAAATAACTCCACCATAGAAAATGGAACACTTTTGTTTACGAAGTTTTGGCATGAAATCTTTCTTATAGAAGCAATAATTGCAACTGCCAAGTGAAAAATGGGCAACTTCTCTTGCCTCCATTCAACTTGTGCAACCAATTTTATTATATAGGAGTTTCAGTTTGAATAGAATTTTGTTTATTTTTTGAAACGCATAATTTATTTTATATATATATATATCTATGTGTGTGTGTGTGGGTGAACCCACAATAGTAGGTAAATTTTTTTTGGAGGAAGCAATTCTTCCCGAAATTCACAAAGGGGGTAGATTTAGTCAGGTACTTTCAATAGAAAGTACCTGATAGTTTCCATCGCATGTAACTTACTTTTGATCAAAAGTAGTTTAAAACTCATATCTAATTACTTTTGATCGAAAGTAAGTTATTACTGTTTTGGTGGGGTTTTAACCCTGCTAAAACCATCATTTTCACATGAGTTTCGGTCTAGGTTTTGGCAGAGCGGAAAGTGGGGCATCTTACTTTCAAACGTCATTTTTAGAGGTATTTCACTGTGTATAACTTCTAATTTTACATTATTTATTGTTTTTAATATGTGTGTGTGTGTGTGTGTGTTGGATTAATCTTATGGAAAGGTAAGTGTCGAGAGGGGAGGAGTGAATTAGTACTTTAAAACTTTTAACTACTATTCATTCATTTTCACCAAACTGAATATCATTCATAAAAACATTGAAAATCATATAACATAAATTAGAAACCCATGACACATAACAACGTGATTTTTGGTCATGTAGAAATCCTTGGTTAGAGGAAAATACTATGGCGGGGATGACACCCACATTCCTTCACTTCTGCAGAATAAAGGTTTCTCGGTTAGAGATACAATGTTAACTAATTTTGGTAGCTTGCCCTGTTAGGAATATTATACTCGGTCAAGAGTACAAAAAGACTTATTCAGTCTACCTGGTTAAATGATTTCATAATATCTCATCTAAGAGATGTACCCTGTTAGAGGATTTACAAAATAAGACATGTTAGGGCCTACCCACTGGATGGGATTTCTAATCTCTTAACTATTACAAAAGCTTATTACCAAAATTTCTTCAAGTATGCATCAACCATAATGTTGTTCAGACTCATTATGCTTTGCAAGTGCATTGCCTCTTTCTACACTCAATAACTTATCTGTTCTACACCCTATATCTTCTTCATTCTGTCAAAGCTTTGTCACTGTAACTGCTTCTCTCTCTCTATATATAATATTTTCCCTCTTCTCTGTGTAATATTCAACATCTTTATTTCATCTTCATGTTTTGTTCATTTTATATGATCTTAAGGCAGTTAACCTAATTAGACCCTTCTCCTTATGTGGTGGAGGTGAGGCGGTGCAAGGTTGGTTCCATTCCCAATGCATTTAATGTTCTTGAATATCATTGGTTGAATTGCCTCGAGATCATGTGAAATCATATTGGTGCAATCCCAATGTTCAACCTATCTTTTGGCTTGAATACTGTGAAAGTTTTCCCACTCGACGTCCAGGTTCAGTGTATACACATTTGAATTGTTATGTTGGCCTTGGTGTGTTTGGTAATGTGCTTTGATCTTTCTCGATGACATAATCACCTTCTCGGTAACTAACTCTATTCCGTGTCTCGGTGACTAACTCTACTCGGTGACTAACTCTTCTCGGTGAATAACTCTAGTGCTTTGTGTCTCGGTAACTAACTCTGCTCTTACCGAGTGTCTGTCTTAGTGTATTATTTCTCTTTACTGATTGTCTTCATTGACTATTATGACTTTGACAAAACTAATGACAACAAACTATCTCATAGGAGTATCAATCTCTCCCTTTGGCATTAGTTGGCATTTTGACAAAAACTTCAAAGTCATCAAAATTTTGTGTAACTCCCCCTATACACATTCTTATATCTCCCTTACCATTATATCCCCCTTTATACTATATTATCCCCTTATGTACTATATTAATAAATACTATAATATCCCCCTTTTTTGACAAATATGCCAAAATCAAAATTGCTTAGGGCTCAGTGGGATATATGATATCTTATCAAAAAGGTGAGTGCACTTCTTTTGTACATCAGTTAGGGATGAATCTCATGCATCTTTGAGTGTTTGAAGTATAGCAAGTTGAGTAGCAACATTAGCTTCCAACCCAACGATGGTGTCAAGTGAACTACCATCGGGGGCATTGACCATCTCTTTGGCCTTCTTCAAATACCTTTGCATGGATTCCATGTGGGGAATCAAAAGTTCTTGCAGCTTTAGAAGTTCCATCCTTCTCGTATTCCCTTCTTGTCATAGTTCTTGCTGCATTCCCATCAGGTGTTTCAACTTCAAGTAATAAACTTGTAAAGAACCAGGCTCAATAGAAACATTTTTAGCTTCTCGATCATCTCGGTCTCAATAGACTCATCTTTCTTCTTGATATCCTTGATAAAGTATGAATAGAACAAACATTATGAAATATTGAAAGTATATAAGACAACTTAGTCTCAATCTCGGTAGATGCCTCAGAAAGTGATACCTTGTCAACTGCAATGTTGTCTAGAATAGATTCAAACATTTTCAGTTCCATCTTCCTCGAATGTGTCTTCATCATGTAGTCAGTAGTGCCTTGATTTGGATTTTAGACTTGCTCCATTGGTCCTTCTACTTGATGAATGATGTCTTCTATTTCATCAACATTTGCTCTGGGACAATGTCCTGTAAGACATCCTTGATGCTTTCCAATACATCAATCCTCTTCCTCTTCTGAAGTAATTTGTTTTTCTTTGCCTTAAGTTTCACTAATTTGGCATACTCGATCATTTCATCATATTCCATAGTAGATAGGTCGACATTTGCTAAAATGATCGGTTGACTCAAATCTACATGTTTCCTCTTCTTTGATTTCTTCTTATTTTCTATCTCCTTTGGTGAATGAGATGCCTTTAAAGCATCGAATGTTGTCTCTTGTGTACTTGTTCTAGCTCCTTTCTCTTCTTTTTTTCTTTCTTCCTTCTTCGCTTCTTATTTCCCTTCTGATTTCTTTTCTCCTAGTGTATCCTATTTCTTCTCATTTGTGTGTTCCTCGGCTTCCTTTTGTTCATTTTGTTCCTTTGGTTCATCTTTGTCAGGTTCTTGTTGTTGTGTAATGGACTCGGTTGGGGGAACTAAATCGGTTTTCAGTATTGTTGCTATCTCGATAGCCATATCCTTCACGATGTTCTTGTATTTCTCAACTTCCTTTTCTTTTTCTTTCTCTGTTTCCTTTTCCTTCCCTATTTCCTTTTGTTGGTTGGTTTCTACATGATCTGTATCCATAGCAACTGGATCATTATCACCTTGAGTTGTGTGATAATCTAGTAATTGTTCTAATACAGTCTTTAGAGTAGTAGCTTTATCTTTGATGTTTATTTGTTCTGTATTGATGTCCTCAGTTTTTTTAGCCTTCTCATCTTGTGATGTATCATCTTCAGGATCTTTGTCAGTAATATCTTCAATAATAATTTCATCAGTGTCAATTGTTAGATCAATATTATTATTCTTACCTTGACCATCTTTGGCAACTTCATCGGTTATGTTCTCCTTTTCTTGTTCAACTTGAGATTTAGGCTCTTGAATGTCGAATATCTCTCTCCATTTTGCATCGGTTTCCAACTGTAATCACTCCGAGTCTCATCATAATCCTTAAAGATCTTTTCTTAACAAGAAATCATTTACAGTTTTGTTTCAAGGTCTCCTCAATTTCTTCAACAGATAGATTTGGTACAGTTAGCACAGGAGATCTTTCCCTCATTTGTTTTTCTGCATTCATAGCATATTTCCATCTTGCATCTATGTTGTTGTATAACTTAATAGGAAAAAATTTGATGACTTCAAGTGGTGTGTATCTGAATTTATGTAAA
This sequence comes from Thuja plicata, assembly GCA_018584345.1. Lineage (NCBI taxonomy): Eukaryota > Viridiplantae > Streptophyta > Pinopsida > Cupressales > Cupressaceae > Thuja > Thuja plicata. The sequence continues at coordinate 11,702 of JAGRRI010043424.1, forward strand.
GAGTAAACATTACATCTTCAATTTTTACCTTGTTCTCTTTGCTTTGAGTATTGTACTTTGCTTGCTTCATTCCTCCAAATGTTCCATGCTTCTTCATTGTGTCTAACATTTCATCAAGACTTCTTGGTGGTGGAGGCTTGTTCTGAACATAACTTTGGATTTTCTCAAATCTCCAGTTTTGAGTCAGTGTTTGGTGGTAGATTGAATTTTCTCCTTCGTCTAGTGTTTTCCTCCTTGCCTCTTACATATATCTTCTCTTTTGGTTCAACATAATTCTTCTTTTCTTTCGGTGACATTGTAGATCTTGCTGATGATCTAGTAGATTTGGGGCTCAGTGAAGGCTTCAATACTTGTGGTTTCCTGCCTTCCACTCTAGAGGTTTCTGCCTCATCTTCTTCATTATCAGTTCCCAAATCCTTAGTCATATTAGCACCCATCTTGCTATATTGTCTCTGAATTTTAGGTACTAAGATACCTT